>KE371330.1:388095-405411 GCA_000418225.1 Zizania latifolia
TCCATTTCCTGCTTGCCCAAGCGTTCCTCCCTCAGCCCGCCCCGCCTCGCGCAGCCTAAGCCCCTGCCCGCCGTCCTCCTCACCCACGCCGTTTTGTTGTGCGGTTGCTTGCTTTTCTTCTTCCTCCCAGAAATTCATCATGATACCCTCTTTCAGTCTTTCTTCCTTGTGTAATTTTCCTTTCGCCATTCTCGGTGTTCTGCTTGATTTACTAGCATGCAACGGAAAAAAGACCGCAAAAAGTAAGAGAAAGCTATAGAAGAAAGAGGGTGAAAACATGGAAGAAATCTCTGAGCTATCCCCATCTTGTCGTGTCCTCTTTGTTGGGTTTTTGTCTAGTTGTCTTGTTGAGATCATGCGTAGTAGTTGACATCATGAGCTAGAGTTCTATTGCCGTGATGAGTTCTCCAGAACACCAAAGTGTTCGGAAGCAGAATCCAATAAGAAAGAAGACGACGGCGCCGGCCGGCCGACGAGGCCAGAGCACCACCAAACCGAAACGCCCCGGCGGCGGTAGCGCTTTGCTTGGCTTGCAGCCGTTGCCGTGGGGCCCGCTGAGAGATGCGAGCCGTGCGGAGCCGAGCGGGGTGCAGAATCGAGCCGTGCGGAGCCGAGCGGGGTGTAGAATCGAGCCGAGCGCTGAACGCCGTGTGATGTTTAAAGCTGCTACGTGTCAGCAATCAGAGGGCGGGCTGCAGGGATGGCGTCCTGCAGCCCGCCTGCACGAAATTTTTTTGGCTGGGTTTGGCAAGTTGGCAACGGAGAGGGCCACTTCTTTTGATAAGATATAGGTAGGATTCTTGCATATTGATAAATTTTATGTGATGATGTACCTTATTTAATACAACGACAAAGAGTCAATAATTAATTTTGCTGTTCCAGCCGTGGAAAGGGTATTTATGGTATTACGGCTCCGCCCATGCTGCTCACGTACTAGGCCGATGCATGCATGGATGATGAGCCAGGTGGTTTCTGCTTCGCGCACCTTCGTGCGTGCGTGCTAGCTTGACTGCCGGAACAAAGCAACGACGTGCAAGTGTACATGGTTCCGCCTGAACGTGTGTCCGTGCAACACACAGTCATGAATCATGGATGCCCATATATGCTCTAGCGCCATCAGAGGAAGCTAGAGCCGGGAAAGTATTATTTCTTCTGCTTTTTTTTTTGAAGCGGCAGAAGCACTGCCGGGAAAGTATTATTTCTTCTGCTTATTAGTAACTGGGTCTCGATCGTCTCTGCAGCGAACACGGTGCTGACCGGATGATCAGTAGTTCTTATCGAGGAGCTCCTCCAGGACCTTGTCGTCGAGGTACTCCAGCTCCACCTTCTCCGTCGACGTGTCGGCGGGGCGGCCTGCCGTCGTGGCCGGAGCCGGCCGTGCGGAGGAGGACGACGAAGAGCCGGTGCTCACCCTGCAGGGCTCTCCGGGGAAGTTGAGCACGGCCGTAGCGCCCTTCATGGCGAATGCGGCACGGTCGTAGGCACGCGCGGCCTCCTCCGCCGTGTCGAACGTCCCGAGCCAGACGCGGGAGCCGCCGCGCTCCGGGTCACGGATCTCCGCCGCGAACTTGCCCCACGGCCGCTTCCGCACGCCGCGGTATGACTTCCCCTCCTTCTTGTCGTCCTCCATGCGACCGCGCGCGAGCGAGGGATCGAGCTCAGGTCGGCAGCTAGCTAGGCTATATATGTGCACGCGATCACGCAGTTTCTGAGGTTACAAATTTACAATGATCTGCAGGAAGCAGGTATAGTAGCCCAGCTGCAGCGGTATCTAGCTAGCTAGATGAATATACTAGTCTTGTATAGCTTCAGGTGCATGTGTAATGTACATGTGTGCATGCAACGGCTAGCCAGCTAGCTATTTATACAGTGGGCGATCGAGCGGCATACGGTGTGTGGCGCTGCAGAGCGTATATGTACGCTCTCGCTTTCGGATCGAGTTGCGATCACCTGGCCTTGGATATCAGAATGCACTCCCAGCTTTACCCGCTTTTCTGACCATTCTACCGCGTGCTGCTGCATGCTGATGTATACATACTGTCTCATTCCCTTTGCCATCGAAACGGACACTTGGATCGAGGATGCTTCGATCGAGCTAGCTAGCAAGCCTACACCAGTCGAAAGGGAGATTGTACTATCAGTTCAAGTTTCAGCAGGGAAATGTTACAGGAGAGGCCCAGCATGCATGCATGTAATATGCAGGTTTGATCCTGACAGTAAAGATGACTAGTCTATCTGTTGGGTGTATCTGGTGCATGCATTATACGAGCGGTATACGTAGGTAGCAGCGACGGGTGTACGATCGAGGCTGCAAGTTGCGGGGCGGCGGAATCTCGGTCACGTGGGGGGCGCGACCGGACGGCGGACTAAGGCGAGAAAAGTGGCCGGAATATTCACCTCGGTGACGCGTGCCGCGCCGGTCCGAGCAGCTCCCCGGCTGTTTCGCACGTACTCATATACCACCCACAAATTGTGAACGACCGATCGAATTGTTACGTTAGCCAGACACGTACGTGTACATATATCCATGTCCGTCCATCGTTGGATGGATGGATGGATGGATGCACTGACGGCGCTCTCGATCGCTCTCTCGCCGGATCAACTTGCCACCGTCCCGCTGCCTGCATCTGGATCAGCTAGCCGCCTCATCGATCAGTACAAGCTTCCGCCGCTTGCTTGCTTGCTGCCGGCTAAGCGAACACCGATCGAATCCCCTTTAATAATTTGGCCTCGGTTTTGCACCGGTTAACTCGGCTCCGTTTCTCGCCGCGCCGACGCATCACCCGCCTCGGTACTTGTCGTCGCCGCGGCGTGTCGCTCGCGGATCTGACGAGATCGATCCATTCCGTCGGCTCGCTCGCTGGAGCCGCCTTAGTTGAAGCTAGCCAAGCTTGGGAGAAAATTCTACGGGCGCAAATGTATGGATCACTGGTGATGAGCATCAGGCCGGCTATCTTGGAAAACAACAGCCATCATCAAGCCATGCACGCCCGCAGGTGCTTGTGAAGCTTCGAGGCTAGCTTTAGCCATGTAATCTGTCGGCATACTGTAGCCCTTGTGCTGGATGCTGCTGCCTCGGCTTTCATATTAAAAAGGTGTTTTGTTTTATTCTATGTCAAATCTCTTTGATTTTGACCAAAATTATAGAAAAATATCGAAACATCTATAATAGTATAATATATAGTATGAATATTTATGGTGGATTTTAATAAAACTAATATAATGTGGTAGATGGTAATATATTTTTCTATAAAATTTATAGAAATTAGAGAAATTTAACTTTCGACAAAACTGAAATAACTTATAATATGTATAATATAGAACACATGAGTGCTGGCCAAGGCCGTACCTAAGTTTTAGAGGCCTCGGAACGAAACACGTGATAGGTCATAAAATGTTAAACTTGGACGGAGTTGAAATAAATTTTATACGAATTTTTAAAAGATTATGTTTTCTGTTTTTTGGAAAATTATAAATCAACACTGTTTCAAACTGCTAATGGGCAAACTTTTTAAGACGGCGGATGACTATTGTCACTATATTATAAAAAAATCTCAGATTTTTATTATTGTCTGACTGATATTTAAAAATTAAAAGTAAAAGGTGAAAGAACCATCTCCAGGTACAAAATTCCTTTCCAGTTTCAACCCCTACACTTTCGTTATCGAATTCAATTATTGGAGGGTGTTCACGTGTACACGCAGAGGAAAGCAGGATGTAACTTGCATGCATTCTGGAAATATCGCTCCGAGATTAACTGGACGGCAATGGCAATACGTCTCGTACGTTAATGTATGGCTGGTAGAGATACACATTTGAGATTCTGCGTTCCTCTTTATTTCTTGCCCAAACGTATGAGCAGCAGAGCCTTTTTGGAAACAAAAATGCGCACGCACACACGCACAGTTCATTGATCATCTAGAACGACGACCGGCTTGAAGCACATATGTAGCTTTATATCTGCTCCAGAAAGAATGCGTGTTGCCACTTGCCGTTGCAGCGTATGTGGTTACAGGAACAGGCCATGCATATACAGGTGTTCCATCTGAAAATTTTATTTGTAAGTATATGTTGGATTTAATTGGGCTTGACCCATTCAATCTAGAATTTCTAGGCCTATAATAGAGCTAGGAAGTTAAAAAATTAGTTAGGGCCTATTTGTACGGTTTGAGCTTTAGGATTTTTTTTAGAGCTAGTTATGAATATTAAAAAAAATCTTAGATCTGAAATTGTATTAAAAAAATTTAAGCCACAAACGCTCTATGACTGACTCGTTTCACATTAGTTGTGAGTCTGACAGCCGTGTTTTGTCCTGAAGATGAAATTCTCTGACGAAAAACTGCAACAGTAAATTTCTGGATCAGGGTAAAATGATACAACACCGGCCGATCCAAATATTAGATTGGGACGACATGGAAAGCGGCCATCATCAATGAGCTGAGGTCATCACCAATATTACTGATCTGATCTGCAAGGGCGGGAGGAAGGGGTGATGAATGGATTGCAGTCTAGATTCCTGAACCACAACAGCAACAGACTCCATCACTGTACAGGTGCAGCATCTAGATGTGTAGATGAATACACACATGAAAATGAGAGGACTTTTGGGGCCGGTGCACCTGAAATCCAAGCTTTTCAGTTGCAACTAGCCTAGTGCCCGGGCGTTGTACTTTCAGATAACTTCACCACTTGTACTGCTAACCTGGCTATTAGAGCAGAGTACCTTAGAAACACATGTAAAACATCTCAAAAACTGATATTGACTGGGAATTATTAGGTTACATGCATCCAGAAGCTAGGTGCCTGAGCAGTGTATGTATTATATGGAAGGGACATGTGAAAACCAGGAGCAGTAAACAAATTAATTGGCAATGTGGAGAGAAATCGGTTTCTTGAACTTTTGAATAGTTCTCATAGTCCTTGGATGTTTGAATTCTTAATGTAATGAGTCCAGTTGCCTAAAGATATTAGTCTCTTCTAATTCAACCTTTTCATCTTAATAAAATTTGGTCGCCTTTCTCTGAATTGATCCGGCTAAAAAAGATTGGCTTTATTCAGAGGTTAAAATAATCGGGTTAGCTAAACCTTTCCTTGGTAGGTTAGGTTAACCAATATTTTGTGTTTAGGAATTAATATAGTTATTAACATATTGCTATTTGTTGGCAAGATTTTGCTGGGTTGGATAGGTTAGAGGTACAAGTCGTGGCCGGTTAAGTTATTCCATCATTTTGGTGGGTCAACTTTTAAATCCCTATATTAAGAGTTATGTTTAAGAGTGGTGGGTGGCTTTGGCCGGATTAAACCAATCCTCAAGCCCATCACCCATCTCCTAACCCAGTACAAAATGAAATTTGTGAATGTGATAGGATGAGTGATGTTGTGTGTGGTTCATCGGAAAAGGGAGGAAAGAAAATTAACAAGATGAGAACAAGTTGGCGAGTAAAGCAGGCAAGGAGAGTCGAGAGATGCAGACGGTCGGCGCAGTGGTCAGAAAAAAGGCTCGTCGCTGTGCCGCGGCGCTTTTCACGTGCTCCATCGCCGTCGTCGCTGGGCGCTGTGGCTATCCCTCTGCGTTAACTCGGTTGCCGGCGGTGGCGATGGCGTCAGCTGCTCGATGGATGCCCCCCGCGATGATGATATCTCCGCCCAGGCCGGCGGAGGCGCGCGCGCGACGTGCGGTATCCACACTCCACCCGGGCGGCGGCCGTGCCCCTGCATCATCTTCCCATTCTTCCGCACTCCCCAGAGCCGCGGCGGCGGCGGGAGGGCAACCGGCCAATAATCCAGATGATTAATTTTGGTGACCCCTTTGTTAGTCAGCAGATTTTCTATTTGAGAGGTTTAGATTCTAAAATCAATGGATGATTATCTTTTTCACAATCTATAGTTATTGATGATTGATTTTCACAAACTAAAATAAAAAATATATCATTTCAAAAATTTCAGATTCTAAAAATAATACTAAAATGATGATAAATATTTATTATATTAATATTATTAAATATACCTATAATATTTTGTATATTTTATAACTATTTGAATAATATTTGATATAGGAACACAAATCGCAATATTCTACTTCCAAGTCGTCGACTGGTTACGATCGATAGCCGAACTTTCCAGAGTGGTTAATAATCGGTTTGGTTTATAATATACTCCCTCCAGTTCCACAAAGTAAGTTGTTTTAGATTTGTATCTGAAGTTATCTAAAATAAGTCGTTTTATATTTTGTTATATATTTTATACGTCTCTACTCTCGATGGTGCAATAATTTCTCTTCGTTTTTTGCGTTGTCTTTACCCCCGCACTATATTTAATACGAGTAAAAAAAATACACCTTAATTAATCATTCCTTCATATCTAAAATCATATTAAAACTACTTGCTTTATGAAACTAAATAGAGTCTATACAGCAACGGTCAGAACTAAAACCACACTAACTGAGATCGTGAACACAGCTCTGAACACGCACGTGGGAGCTAGGACGACGAAAGGAACCACGGCTCGTTACGTCATAGCGCGCGGCAGATATTTACTGGGACTCGCATTGTTTATCCAAACGCAACGAGAAGTGCAACTCGGCGCGATGATATGTACCGGGAGGAGAACGATTGGATGGTGTCCTCTGTTTGTTCTCTCATTAACCGACAACACACACACAAAAAAAAAAAAACTGCAGGTAGAACAGAATATAATGGACAGTCGATCAAGCGAGTTGGCCCAGTGGATGAAGGTATACTTTCACCTACAGAATGTAAAAAGGTTGGATGTACACATCACTCCATCAGTAAGTGGATGAATACTCTCCCTTGAGCATAAGTTAATTAGGGGTTAGTCCCCTAATGAGCTAGCTGTCATGCCAAACTGAACTAGCTGCTAATCTGATTGTTTGGAATTTGCATGTGTGTATGATTTTTTTGAAGGTGGGGTTGGCACTTGGCAGTCCAAGAAGGCAATAAAAATTAACTGATCCATAAACATCTGTATTCTCCTTATCTTGAAACTGTTGGTTTGGAGCCATCTTGGCCCTGTTTAGCACAATTCCAAATATGTATTTTTTTAGATTCGGTTAAACCAAGCTTCAAAAAATGTTAGATTTAAAGTTGCGAAGGGAATGAAGATATTTAGTTAATTTTTATTTTAGATTAAAAATAAAAATTTAAACTTCTTTATCCAAATCCAACATGGATGTTGGAGCTCGAACTGTACCAAGCATGTCTTTTACTTGTATGGTTTAGTCTGGAGCAGAGCAGATACAACCGCTCCTTGTTTCTTTTTTGTCACACTCACACAGAGATTAAAAACGATTCCAACAACTACAGCTGTAGTTGTACATAATCAATCCACTTGTCACAATGTGTTGGATTGTGTGTTCAGAGCAGGAAGAGAAAGAGAACACGCTGAAATAAACTCGCGACTTTGTTTTGGGCTGCCAAAATATTGCCCACATGGACCTCATTGAGTCATTGTCCAACTCGGTTTAGGTACATCGGAATAAACAAATCGACCCATTAAACAAACATACCGAAGGAACGAGGAACAAGAGGCAGCCCAGTTCAAGCCTGGAAGGGCCCATGCAGGGTAGGATTATTTTTCGTTAATTAGTTTGTTTATGCGGTAAGCATGCATGATCCTTTACTTTATTGACTGGGGAAAAAAACCAATGAAAGGCCTTCAGAAAGTGAGCAAAAGTTTTAAATTTTAGTCAGCATCTGTGTGAAGAGAACTTGACCAATCGGCATCCTCGCCAACATGCTGATTATGCGTGCAATCATACGCAGATCTCACCGAAGTTGACTTTGAGTAGTTTAAAATTCGGAAATCGTACCAGGACAGCATCCTATCAGTAACGATATATCCTTCTGCTAGTGACAAGCAAATTTAAAATTCTGGCTTTTATCATACATTATCATGTTATAGTCTACATATTAGATCAATTTTTAAGATCACTTCTACGGTCTAGTACCTAATATGCTTTCAATTATATATGAATAGACCCCAAATAATATGTGTGACTTTTATGTTTAATTAGCACTTATTTTTAATTTTTTGCTAGTCCTCCAAAATATAGGAGCAGTTTCAGGATTATGTATTGACCATGTCCACTAGAACTACTACTTTTTTTTTTGAAAAAAATATTCAGCGGAATTAGTTCGATCAATTAGACAGTACGTTTAAGCAATCAGTAATCGTGAGAGCGATACGATATTATTTCATATAAACGTATATGTCAAAATAATCCTGCCCAACAGCTACAGCTAGCGCCACAATAATACTGTAGAATCCAGTCGACGACATGGTTGTTCCTGGAATCAATTCTGACACCCACAATTCAAAAGTCAAGTGTACTTGGCACATCATCTGACGAAATCTGTGTAGTAATCTTTACACCAAATTATGACGTTCAGTATGTGTTTGGTTTCAAAAATATCGGAATATCCGTGTTTGGTTTCAAAAATATCGGAATATCCGTATTATAGCCGAACTTTTAGTCCAAAATAAATTCGAAACCAGATTTCAAAATCTCTAAAAATCAAACATTTCGATGGATTGGAACTAACTTTTCATGTTAAATTCAGAACTTCTGGTTGAAATATAAATTCAAAAGCTAGAGCTCGAGGATCGGGAAAATCAGAACTCCTGTAAAAAGTAAAATCAGAGCTTCCGTAGGCAATAACTTTCAACTGATGAACATTGATCGATGAACAGTAAATCCGGAATCCAGGTCATGAATATCGGAATATTCGGTGTGAATCAGTTTGATGTTTTTTAGCAATAATTTGAGTCGATTTGATATATTTTTGAGAGATTTTGACTCGTACATGAGACAAGAACATCGTTCCTATAAATCTAAGGGCCAAAACTGATCGAAAAAATACACAGTCCATCAAATCAATCTATTATTTTTACTTAGTTTAACAATAATGTTGTCTTCGTGTGAAAACGGGACGTGAGTATCTGGCACTGGATCCTATTAGAACTTTAGTTGAATATGTTGGGACGAGAGCAATACTAAAATATGACATCTAGAAAAAACCTCGTATCATATTCTTGGGTTCTTCTAAAAAATAATAATGTTGTCTCCACGAAGGAAAGGCGATGCCTCCATGTCACGCTCTCGCGCTCGCGCCAATACAGCAGGCGCGTCGGCTACATGCGGCCGAGGGAGTTGACCTGACCAAGCCAAAGCCCAAAGCCACCACCACCAGTCCACCAGTAGTGCACCACGAGAGCGCGCTGCGCGCACGCACGCGCGCATGATGCATCGCCCGCAGGCACCGCACCGCGGGCGCGCAGCTCGGCCGTCGCCGTCGCCGTCACCGTCCATGGCGAGCGGCGCCCTGCGCTTCCCACCTATATAAAAAGCCTAGTCGTCTCTTTCGTAAGCTGGCGTGGTGCCATTTTCTATTAGCCGTCGCGACGGCACGCGCACTCGCCGTCTCGCCCGGTACATACGGGATCGATCGATACAGCCTGCACCTCTCGGCTCTCGCTTCCTTGGATCACTCGCGAGCTCAACCTCACGCTGCCTCATCTGATCGTCTCATCCCTCCCTTCTCGCCGTCGCCTCCTATTTGGTTCTTGCTTCCAGTAGCCCGATCAGTCGGCGAAGCTCGGAAGCATTGTGATGGATGCGGCGGGCATGGCAGGAGCGCCCATAGCGCCGCCGGACGTCTCGCCGCCGCCGTACGACAACCCCTCCTCGGGGTTCCCCATCGCAATCGTCATCGCCATCGGGTTCATGGTCACCTCGCTCATCCTCGCCAGCTACTACTTCCTCGTCGTCCGCTGCTGGCTCCGGGGCGCCGGCGGCGGCACTGGGGGCGGCCTGATCCACCGCTCGCGCCGCGAGAGCGCGATGGAGCGAGTCTCGGCCGTCTTCTTCACCGACTACGAGGCCGAGCTGGCCGGCGGGCTTGACCCGGACGTCGTGGCGGCGCTCCCCATCGTCAAGTACCGCCGCGGCGCCGGGAAGTCCTCGTCGGGGTCGGCGCAGGAGTGCGCCGTGTGCCTGTCCGAGTTCGTGCGGGACGAGCGGCTCAAGCTGCTGCCGAGCTGCTCCCACGCGTTCCACATCGACTGCATCGACACGTGGCTCCACCACAACGTCAGCTGCCCGCTCTGCCGCACGGTGGTCACCGGCCCGATCGGCCTCGCCCGCGACGACCACAACGCGTCCAGCCGGGACCTCGCCGGCGAGAGGCGCATCGACGCTGCCGCGAGGATGGGCCACGGGAGCTCCTGCAGGTTCCCCCCCAAGACCGGCGGCGCCACGCAGGAGCCGATCCGTCGGTCCTTCTCCATGGACTGCTTCCTCGCCGATCTCGGCCGGAAGCCGCCGAAGGAGCCTGCACCTGCAGGCTCTGAGGCCGGGCCGAGCCGCCCCGACGTGGCCAGTAGCAGCAGCAATGTCGTCGGCACCGGCACCGGCGAGACGAGCGGGCGGTTCCGGCGGCTGCTGTCGTCGTTCGGGCTCGGCCGGAGCTCGCGGAGCACGGTGCTGCCCATCCACCTCGACCCGTGAGCTAGCCGCCTCGGCCTCGGGTTCGTGCAGCTCAATTAACTCGTCCTCGCCTTGCTTAATTAATCAAGTAGCCTTGTGCCCCTTCGTGTTCATGCAATGTGTACAGCAATAGCAGATTCGGACCTGGGATTTTTGCCACTCCATTGATTACTTCTTGAGTTCTTGCATCACAAGTGTTGGTGTTCCCGTGTCCATTTATGTGTTAGTTGGTGCGACACAACATCAGATGGTTTTTCCGATCAGACATCGCCGCTAACCATGCGTGAAATCGCAGCATCGCTAGCTTTTTTGTGAGCTACAAAACGCATGCGAGCGTTCAAAAAGACAACAAGACAAGTACGTATGTTTGTTTCAAGCGTACGTATTTATACCTCATGCCTGGGCTGTACATGACACAAACATTTTTGCTTGGCTTCAAAAACAAGCCTGGATGGTGGCCATCGATGGCAACAAGATCAAGCGGGGTCGTGCAAAGATATTACTACCAATCATCCCTACCATTGCATTCTATGTACAGCTAGCTTATGTAACCCACACCTCACTGCTTTGTTCATCATTTAGTGTTTGTTTAGGGATGAGGGATTCATGCTAGATGTTTGTTTAGGTGAATACGATGAATCCATTTTTTTGATTTGATGATTATAATTTGGATATGGGAAGCTTAAATTTAGTCTTTGCTTGGCTTGTGGCGTGCGCATATACATACATACATACATACATATATATATATATATATATATATATATATAAACTAAAATATAATCATATGTTATCTTATAAAATTAAATTAAAATAAATAAATTAGATAAATAATTTATGAGAAAAATCATCTAAATATTTGTAAACGAAAAATTAAATTTTTCCCAACCAACCAAAAGATTATACATTATCTCATCTAAAACTGAAAAGACTTATGTATCAAAAATAATAATTTCTCCATCTAATATATTAAAAAAATACTTCTCTAAAAAATCATCTAATCTCTCACTGACCTCCAATCAAACATACGGACCCTACCAAGCAACTATCAGGTATGAGGTATCAAGTAGCAAAGCATGGAAAATGCAGGACTACACGCCACTGCATCATCTGTCAAACACAGCCATGCTTGGCCTAACCAAAGGATATATTACAACTAGTACCTATAAACTACTCGCATAATATGTTGATCTGTACATATAGAATTGAGGAGGAGGGGACGGATTATTTTGTGACCCATGAGTAACCTTTCGATGAAACGATTACGAAGCCGACAAGTTGCAGAGTTGACCACGGATGGATGGATGGTGGTGGCAAGTGGGTGGCCTTGCCTGTCAGCAACGGCCAAGCCGGCGGCGATAACTACTTGTTGTTTTGACCTTTTTAAATTTAATTTTGTTCAACTTTAACTAAGGTTAAATAACAATGTATTAACATTTATAATATAAATTAAATGTACCATTAAAATATATTTAATGATTGATTTAGTAAAACTAATTTGGTATTATAATTGCTGGTCTAATTTTATAAAATCAATTAGTCAAAGTTTAAAAAAAACATCTTTAAAAAAAACATGATGAGTATATATCCATGTCTACGTCCTCATCTCGTCGATCTCTAGCTGCACATACACGCAACGCAGAGTCAAGGGCACAAATGACTCGAATTATGCTGCCCAGTTGCATCTGCAATTCTGCATGGCCATGTGGATCGATTGATCTCATATGATTAACGGCGCTAGCTAGGTGTTGACTTTGCATCGTGGCTGACCTTACGACGCGGCAACGAATAATATGGTTCACATGAGCTGTGACGCTGTATTTTCTGCATCAGACAAACCGGATGGAAGCCTGCATCCTGGATCTCTTTGACCTAAACGCCTTGAAGGGGGTACAGACAATAAATTCAGTTACTCTGTTTGGCTCCATGGCTAGCTTTGACTTATGCTTCTAATGAACCCAAGGCATTACAATCATGATGTTGCCTACTTGGCTGCCAAATCTTTTAAGGAAAAGAACAAAGCGTCTATCCGATAAGAATCTAAAAAGTCTGTGTTTTTTAGATTTTGTATTCTAATTTATTTATAAATTTATCAGCTATTGAATTTCACAATCACACAATCTGTGTTTAAAATCTAAACCGTTTAAAAAACTTTAAATTGTATGTGTAATTGTAGTCTTTAGAAGCTTCCCAAACAAGCTGAGACTTTGAGAGTAGCAAAATTGGTTTCTCAAATTTGGTTTCTGAGGCTTCAAACTATCCTGTTTAAAAAAAGGGGTTTTCTAACGGTCCTTTTTTGGTCAATCTTAATTACTCCATCTAATAAAAACTTTACTTTTAAGATAAATTTGATAAATCGGTTGTGAAAGTAAGAACAAAATATCACCTATTAATAAAAAATAAGTAAATGTAGTTAAAGAGTATTATTGAATAAATAAAATATTTTTATTTTTATGCCAATGACAAGAATTTTTTAACACGACATTGAAGGAATAAAAATAAAATCTTTTTGATGGAGCGGTACATGCCATGTGCAGGAAAGAAAAAGTAAAAGAGTGACGACAAGAACACATGATACAGATCCGTCCGTGCCTCTACTCTCTCCAGGAAAGTGAAAAGTGCATCTTTTTTTCCCAAGCTATTATTGGTATCGAGATTTCAACTGTGGCAGGTTGGCATTTAGTCTCGGCCCTGACGGGGGAGATCACATCCCTGTCTGCGCAGGGGGCGATGCACGCATGCGACGGTTGATTGATCCATCAACTTGCGCGCGGCGGTCGCCGTCCATCGCGCGCGCGCCGTCGCGTGCTGCCCCTCGACGCGGACGCCGCCGACCCGCCGTGCTGACAGGCGACGCGGACGCGACGAAGCAAGCAGGCGCCGCTGAAATGCCAAGTCCAGCACGTACGTACGTAGGAACGCGTGAACGATGGCGAGCTCACGTCGGCTACGGATGGCAGCCGTAGGAAAAACGGCAATCTGGGTCTCTGGGACGCTACAAAAAACGGCAACCTGGGACGCTACATTCTGATCCAGCTGGGTCGTAGTGGGCTAGTCAGGCCTATCTGGTCCAAAAAAGAGAATCCGGACTAGGCTTTTTTGTGTATTTTCTCGCCGCTACAGTGAATCTGCTGGCCCAGAACCAGCCTAGCATGTCGGTGACACTGTTGGCCGGCCGGTCACCCAGGCGCGTCACATCACGTCGTCCACCGGCCGAAACTACGGTCCATGCTCACCGCCGCATTGTCAAATTTGCTGCTGCCACGCATCATTCCGTAGTCACAGCTATTTATAATTTATCACCGTTAAAAAAGTGGATTTCGATTTTTTAATATTCGAACTAAAATGTTATTTATGAAGTGATAATATAATAAATGAGTCAATTTGAGAGTAAAAAGTACCATTTTTTTTGCCGCTGATCGAAGCCGTCCGTGAAAAAAAAGAGGGACCCCGCATGCTGTGCCACGGTTGCCCATTGATTTGGACAAAAAACCAACCGGATGACGATGGCCCAGCGCCTTAGGCCTCCTTCCCGCTACAGGATTTACGTGAGATTTTTTAGGAATAATGCTCACTGGATTTATTTTTATTTCTTGCTATTTGGATCGCAGAAACCAGCCGTAGTAAAACCAAACGAAACTTTTTTTTTGCCATGTTTCACAAGAAAACACGGGGAAAATCAAAGATCGAGACAATCAAGCAATCGTGCAGTTAATAATCAATAATCATCAGAGCTAGAATCATATCTCAAAATGAGCAGAAAAGTGAGAGTGCTGTTCCCTTTTAAACTACAACGTTCTTTGCGTTTGATGTGTTCCAAGCATCCCATTATATAAATTCCCCATGCTTATAATACTCTGTTTTGCATGTTTGACACACTATCCTTTATCTTATTGCTATGTTCTACTGTTTCTACAATTTTTTCTATACAATGTTCCAAATAAACCCTTAACCACCGGCCATAAGTCGCCGCAGGCAGTGCCACGTGCCGTCACAGTGAGTGCCAAGTGAGACGCCTCGCCGGCTTCTACGTTGCAGGAACCTTCCCTGTTTTTTTGGTGTTTCAGAGTTCAGACCAGTGAAGTCTCTGGTACACTACAGGGTGCTTCTACAAATGTGGCTTTGTACATGGCAGCCTACTGCTTATACTGCAGCAGCATCTGAACAGTGGCAGCGTGTGCTCGACTTCAACGTGAACATGCTATGGTTTGCATCGAAACAGTCTGCTGGCTTGTTAGTTAAGGTGTGCGAGAGCTAGACGTGCGTTAATGGCGCAGGGGGAGCTGGGTAGAGCTGGAAAACAGAGGTCAAACCCTGTCAGCGTCTCGAGTTCTTAAGGCTGCCAACCTGCCTGGTTTGTACAGGATGTGAGAGTTAACATCCCACACGCACGGCGTGTACGGCAGCGTGATATCAGAACTGTGTACGCCGTTTGGGAGGCACAACTTTTTCACCTTTCCAACTGCCTTGTGGATGTAACGCCGCAGCTCTCATGTGTGTCACCTGGATTTGGGCCTCTCTCTGAGAAGTGGGCAAGTGGCTCGTTTGTTCCGAGAACTTCAGATTAAAAAGCAATTAGGAAGGATCTAGTTCATAAAAATTTAGAAAGTTAGTGTATTCTAGCTTTTAGATTTTAGTTTATTTTTAAATTCTATAGCTATTGAGTTTTATAACTTGGAGTCAAAATCTAAATCATTTGAAAAAGCTTTAGATTTTAAAAATAGCTTCAGCTATTATAAACTTTCTAATCAGACTTTAAGTTTGTAAAAAAACAGCTGAGGTGTATATAGTTTGTAACAATTTGAAAAGGCATAGCTTTTTAACTTCTAGAAAAAAATTATTTTTAGATTCTACCGTTATCAAGTTATATCAATAATCTCTAAATGTTTAGAATACTTACAGAATCTATATAACTAACTGTAGTTGACAGAATCTCTTTCAAACATCTCCTCAAGTTGATCGTGTGCAGTGTAACACCTTACCGTGCGAAGTTTTCAAGATAATCCGGATGAGGTGGTGCAGGTCGTTTGTATGGAGAGATTATCGTCCGACCTGAAACAGACGGCTGAGATTGGAGCTGGTCGCCAGTTCACCGGCAGATTCAGTCCAGAAGTCTACAAAGCAACTGCTCTATGGAAGCTCCCTTGTTCTGTGTGAAATCGGGAGAAATCTCACGTCGGTTTGGCGTCAGGCAGTGAGCTGTGAGCTGCACGGTTGACATAGGACATAAAAACTTGGCATGATAGTTGCCATCCGCTAGCTATTACTCCAGAGCAGCTCGACGTCTCTCTCCAAAGCTGTTTGCACTGGCTGTGCAGTTCCCATATAGCTTTCTCTTCAACTGTATCTTGCCACACGCGCCAGAGGCAGCGGAGCGCTACAAAATGGACGCGCCACCGGCATTCCCCTCGTCCTCGCCGGCGCCGGCGTCGTCGTCCAACGCGAGCTTCCCCATGGTGGTCATCACCGTCGTAGGCATCCTCGCGGCGTTCGCGCTCCTGGCGAGCTACTACGCGTTCGTGACCAAGTGCCAGGTGCTCCGTGGGCTGTGGTCCCGAAGCCCGCCGTGGCGCGCGGCGCGGCGGGCCGAGTGGGAGCAGTCGGTGATCCGGACCGGGGCCTCGGCTTGCCGTTCATCCGCATGCTTCCGGTCGTCAGGTTCACGGCGGCGGCGTGCGGCGAGGACGCCGGCGTGGCCCCGAGGATATCCGTGTCGGAGTGCGCCGTCTGCCTCAGCGAGTTCGTGGAGCGGGAGCGCGTCCGGCTGCTGCCCAACTGCTCCCACGCCTTCCACAATGACTGCATCGATACGTGGCTGCAGGGCAACGCCCGCTGCCCCTTCTGCCGGAGCGACGTCACGCTGTCGTTCACGCCGGCGGCGTCGGCGCGACTCACCTCGACCCGGGCCGCGCCCAGCCACCGCGCCTCCAGTAGTGACGACGACGACGACGAAGACGCCGACGTCGACCGCGTGCGGCGCCACCGACCGCCTGACGAGCTGATCACCATGGCCAACAGCATCGTGATCGAGGTGAGAGGCGACCACGAGAGCTGGTTCAGCCACGGCGCCTCGCCGGCCGACGGCAACGGCAGGAGGATCTCCCGGATCAAGCCGCAGCGGCACAAGCCGGCGGAGAGCTTGGGCGACGAGGCCATCGACACGAGGAAGAAGTACACCGACGAGTTCGCGGTGCAGCCGTTGAGGCGGTCGCTCTCCATGGACTCCTGCGTCAAGCAGCTCTACGTGTCTGTGCAGGAGGAGTTCCTCGCGCTGAGTCAAGTGTGACACACTCACATCCATTCGTCAACCACCCTACATTCCTACGTACACGTACGTACGACCGTACGTGTACATTGGCTCGGCTAGCTAGCTGCCGGTGAAATTCTTTTGAAGGCGCTAGTATCAACGACAAAAAAGAGTATTTTGTGCATGACTTTTAGTGCCCAGCTGTACATCACATGCTTCTGCGTCGCATTTTCCATGGGACCGTTACCCCACACGGATACGACGTTTTCCATGTTTTTAACCGCCCTAATCGTGTCGCACGCCGGCTCGGCGATCCTGAGGAGTTACGGCGACTTTCGAGTGCCCTAATCCTGAAAATTTTCAGAAAACGTCGGGATACGTGGATAACTAGATTTAAGAGAATATCATATAAGTTAGTCGTTTTGTGTGACTGAACAATTGTCTGTGACTAATCAAAAGTATAGATATGATAATTAGAACCTAATGGCCCAAGAGATTTGTGGTCTATACATTCGCACACCTTACACATGATTAGAGATGAGATATTCTCGATATAATAATAATA
>KE371330.1:405421-416462 GCA_000418225.1 Zizania latifolia
GGCGAGCGGGAGCCGTCGGTGATCCGGACCGTGGTGACCGAGGACCGGGGCCTCGGCATGCCGTTCATCCGCATGCTCCCGGTCGTCAAGTTCACGGCGGCGGCGTGCGGCGACGGCGCCGGCGTGACGCCGAGGATATCCGTGTCGGAGTGCGCCGTCTGCCTCAGCGAGTTCGTGGAGCGGGAGCGTGTCCGGCTGCTGCCGAACTGCTCCCACGCCTTCCACATCGACTGCATCGACACGTGGCTGCAGGGCAACGCTCGCTGCCCCTTCTGCCGGAGCGACGTCACGCTGCCGTTCACGCCGGCGGCGTCGGCGCGGCTCACCTCAACTCGGACCGCCCCCAACCACCGCGCCTCCTGCAGCTACGACGACGAAGACGCCGACGCCGACGCCGACGTCGAGCGCGCGCGGCGCCACCGGCCACCGGACGAGCTCATCATCGGCGACAGCATCGTGATCGAGGTGAGAGGCGAGCACGAGAGCTGGGCCAGCCACGGTGCCTCGCCGGCCGCCGGCAACGGCAGGAGGCTCTCCCGGATCAAGCCGGCCGAGAGCGTGGGCGACGAGGCCATCGACACGAGGAAGAAGTACACCGACGAGTTCGCGGTGCAGCCGTTGAGGCGGTCGCTCTCCATGGACTCCTCCTGCATCAAGCAGCTCTACGTGTCTGTCCAGGAGGAGTTCCAGTTCCTCGCGCACAGGCAAGTGTGAGTCACACTACATTCTTTCATACATCGATTCGTCAACCATCCTACGTATACGTACGTACGGCCGCACGTATATACGTACGTGTACATTCCTAGCTAGCCGGTGGCATCAAATTCTTTTGTAGGTGCTAGTAACAATGACAAAAAAAAAAGAGAGTATTATGTGCATGATTTTTAGTGCCCGTGTGTACATGGCACATGCTGCAGCATGGCATTTCCTGATTTCCTTGGGACCGTTACCCCACATCGATCCGACGGTTTTTAACCGCCCTAACATTGTCGCACGCCGGCTGGGCTGATCCTACCTGACGAGTTACGAGTGATTAAATCCAGGTTTCTAACTTTCTATAGATTCTTTTGGCAAAATAGGTATGGTTTCTCACGTGAAGGGGTGGTAACTAACGCAACGCACGGGCAAGTAGTTAAGTTGGACCGGACATTTCCAAGGCGAGAACTGTACGTGTCGCGCTAGGTAGCAGAAGCTATATGCTCGAGAGAATGAAAGGAGATGGGGCCTAGGATCGGCTATGGCATCTGTAGGCTAATGCTCCAGCATGCAAACTAGCGTTGCGTGTGCACGGGGCAACTGGGCACGGCAACTTTTTATTGCTCTCTTCCTGGACGATGCGATGGACGGCGCGCGCGCGCGCGCTCCGGGCCTCCGGTTCGCGGCGAGACGTACCGGGACTTGTCCAACCGTGGCAGACGCTAGCGCTAGATTAGCTAGTAGTAGCTTGGCGAGAGGGAGGGGCCGGCCAGCGGCGAGGGCGCTCTCTCGCGCGCGCGCGGACGCGAGCTACTGCTTGCGGTGCCGGTGCGCTCCCCGCTGGCGCGCGCGCGCGGGGGGGCATGGCTGCGCTGGCTGGTCGACCTGGCAGGCCTGCTGCTGGCGCCTCGGGAAATTTGCTAGCTACAGAAAATATCGTTTTTTTCTCTTCAAAAATCTATTGGGCTGGTGACTTGATAGTACCAGCGTCAGAGATATGAGGTACCGAGACCATTCTAAGTTAAACATGACTTATATCTATGATGTAATTAACCATCAGGTGTATATACCATGTGACATTGGGTTTTATGGTAAGACACAACTATGCAAGCTTTCTTCTAGACTAGTTGTCCATAGGCCCCAGGTGCCAGAGAAGAAAAGGCCTACGTGGAGCACTTCAACCATTGACATGGTGAGGAGCTGCTTTCTATGGGTCCAAAAACAGGGCATACCCATAGAGTGGAGCATGGTCTCAAGTACCTGGGCCTGCATTTAACGCGTGCACTCATCAATAATCACACCACATTAAGTGTGGGTGATTTTATATATATGGCAGACAGATTATCATATTGTTCAACCTCAATAACAAACACCTGTTTATTACGAAAAAATTGTCAATCAGATACAAATTAATTAAAATAAAACCTGTTTACAAGTGGGCATGCGTCACGTCGTGGCATTTGTGCCGATGTGTGTGGTGGATTTGGTTAGTTGGTCCGGCACAGGGAGAGCTAATCATCTAGGGGACTTGGGGGCGCAAACGGAGGGTGGGATGTCAACGTTGCAGCATGCGTGCTCTGCTTTCGGGTGAGGCATCACAGGCCAGCAGCGATAGATCGATCGATGCGACGATGAGTTTTTTTGCAAGGGGGACCAGGAGCTAGCTAACGCCGGCCCGGGAATAATTGTGAAGTGGCATGATAACGTCGCGCAAATGGCGGAGCAGGATGGAACCCGACGACGCACCAAAAGTTGGCCCCGGCACGTTCGGATGTTCCGCCATGTATCGTTCGATGCATGGTGCCAGCGGATCGAAGCGCCACCTCATGCCGAGCACTGCGTTTCGTTTGCACACACGGTTGGTGAGGGGATAGGGGTGGCTACAGAACAGTCGGGTTTGAAGTTGGCTAATACTAGAGTCGGACTAGATTTTGCTTGAATCCAGACCCGCATGCCCTCGCAACAGAACAATCTAGATCTATCAGGTCTTTGCAAACCCAGCGAGTCCTTATAAACCTGACGACAGACGGCGACCAGTTTCAGTTTAAGAAGCTTGTCATCAATACGACAAATCCTCCGTACACCGACGGTGCTCAGAGACTTGCCTCTCCATCAATGGCATCAAGATGAGCGACGACAAGGTGTCTCTTTGATGGAATAGAGAGTTGATCTAAAAAGACTCGTCATACGATCAACTGAGGCCGCTCCATATCCTACCATCGTGCTGATGCTGACATCAATGAGGAGCCAAAGAAAGGTGTACTACCGGGTAGCAAGGGGCGGCGGGCATCGGTGACGGGGTGGCTAAGGCAGCGGGCGAGGGCAACTAGAGGCAACACGGACGATCGAGGTAGCAGGGGCAGTCAAGACGATGAGCGTTAGAGATGGAGACGATAAATATAGTCCATGGCAACGAGAGTAGCACTACAGCAGAAGGCTAGCTATGCACGCGACCACGACCATGCGCAGAGATAGAAGAAGATTACCGAGTACATGTGGAGACCTATAGGTTAAATAACAAACTCACACCTAACCCCACTTTCATACATGACCTGACCAATAAACCCGTGGATCAAAAATCTAACCAAACTCTGTAGGGACAGGTCCCCAGCAAGCCTTTAGCCCCAAGCCACCCTATGAGGAGGCCAACGCTGCTAGTGCTAAGTGCTAGCTAAAACCCTAGCTGTAAGGTGCCCTTCCTAGCGCTGTGTTTCTATCCGGGGAATTCTAGGACACGGTCACATTGCCGGTGTATTCGGAGTAAGGCCGGAACACTGTTTCCGGTCTGGCTTAATTTGGTGTGAGCTCTTGGCCAACATGTTGTCATGAACAGACAGACTAGAGGGCTTTTCTTTTCATTTTCTTCAGAGAGGAATGCAGACTGCACCTTAGCAAATCGGTTAAGGGTCCGCTGGATGTCCTTTCTGATGCCGATAGAAAAAAGTTGGGATTTTATGTTTACATTTATAACGGTCCTAGAGTTAAAAATACCAAAAGATGATAAAAAAACTTTAAACAATATCCTAACATTAGGTTATAAAATTCAAATATATTCAAACTTTTGGGTAGCTTTTAAGTCATAGGAGAAACAAGCGCTATGCCTCAATCTAACAAGAGTTGCTTATATCTGCTTCTCCTTAAAATCTACAGCTAGATTTAAATTTTAGAACCTCATTTTGAAGATTACATTAGGGTACTTCCATCATTTTTTGGCAGTTTTAAGCTTTAGGACTTTTATGATCAGAAATAATAAATTCAATCCAATAGATTTGGTTAGGTAAGGTGACCCCAACACATCTGCAAATACTCCAGCTGCGAGGCTTTGAAGTATTAAATGAATAAATTGGATTTAAATTTTTGGTTATTCCCAGGTGTACACTTACATATAAAACCAAACGAAATATGCCCTTCAACATGGAAAGGATGCAAATTACCCTCACCCCCTCGATGGCAGTTTCCATCTACGTAGCATATACGTGGCAACATTTTCAAGACTTTTTTCTGTGATATAGTAGAGCATACTTAGCAGCACAAAAATACATAAAAAGTTGTAGTATGGTACCTTTTTCATCATCTTCTTCTTCCCCTTTCAATCCCTCCCATCTCCCTCTTCCTCGCTCTGAGCCGCCACATCCCTCCTTGCCTCCTTGTGGATCCTCCATTTTCTGTATGGTTTTATAGAACTTCTTTAGAACATCTTAATATAGTCAGGATTATAACATAACTCTAATTATTTGATAAGCAGAAAAATAATTGATTCTGATTATTAGTTATATAAATGATTATGATTAAAGTAAAAGATGGCTATAATTTTTCATTTGACATATAATTCGTTTTTTACTTTAAGTATAAGCTATCAATAAGTTATCCTAAAGAGAGCCATAGACAATGATGAAAAAAAATCGATCAATTAGCCGATTAATTTGTAATCTCTACTTCTCCAGTTAATTTAACATGAAATTAATTGGGAGGTCAACCCGAATAATCGGTTGACCACCAATTATAAAATTGAGGCTATGCTTCATATGCCATTCATTAATGAAAAACAAGTCAGCTTTCATTGGTTATTACTACTGGAATACATAAAAGATCATGTGCAAACAAGTCTAATTTTAGCTCTGGATTTGATTCATTAATGAAAAACAAGTCGGCTTTCATTGGTTATAAAATTAGCATTGTATGTGTTGGCACATGAATATGCTGGTTTGTACTTTACGCCAACAAATTAATTGGTAGACCAATTAATTAGTTAATCTCTAATTAACCGATTAATTCCTAATTCTTGGACGATTACCCACCGATAACAACGGATTTTTCAACATTATTCATAGGTTAGGGTTAAGGATTAAAAGTTAGACCGAGATAATAGAGAAAAAGTATACCTATCCCAATGCGAAACTCGGAGCCTTTCGGACTGCCAACTGCATCTGAAAACAGAGCTATGCATGCGACTAGTTGGCCGAAGAGAAGGCTTCACAATCACATGCGGAACAAGGGCATAGCCCGAGGCAACTTTGTCCGCTTCATAAGGCCACTGGATTTGCTGACAATTTGGCAAAAGAAGAGGATCCAGAGGCGGCACACTGGGGACAGCTTTTCTAGCTGGCTTTCCTGTAGCTTATGTAGCAGCTTATCCCAGTCCTCTACTCTCAGGCTCAGCGACAGAGTCGCATTTAGGCATCATGAAACCTCACGGGTTTTTATGTCCCAGATGACAGGATGGGCCAATGGAAGCGCATGCATGTTAGCATGTATATGGAGCCGAACTGTTAATCTGGGTACAGTGCCCTGTAGAATCTGCCTGCCAAGACGATATTGACCACTGGCGATGAGGATGACTTCAATGTTGACCGCTCCTGGTTTAGCTTGGCGAGCCAGCAACTCATTCACTGTGACTCGCTAGTGTGTACCACATAGTTTTACCGTGACATTTACTAGCAGACAAAAACCTGAAATGTACACAAAAAGCAGTGTAAATAAATGACAGGCAAGTGACAACCGTGGTCACAAACTCACAATTCGGTCAAGATACTGTGATAACAGTTCCCTTTTTGGATGGATACTGTGAATTTGTGATAGTTCTGTAAAGTTGGAACCATGACAGTTTTGGATGAACCACTACGTTCTGTTAGGTGCAGCGTCGTTGATAGAACTGTCCAGGATTTGGTGCAAAAATAAACTAATGGGTTTGGTGCCCTAATGTAAAACATGGTGGGTTATGATGAAAAATATTTGGAGATAATGGGCCCGACAGAGAAACAAGGCAATGGGGACCAATCAGCAATGCGCTACTCTAAGTCCAAACAGAAGCAAAAGATGCAGCGGCAGATCCATCTAAAAAACAGCAGCATATAGACACGAAACTAATGCACAAGGACCTTACGTAGCTGACAACGGGAACTGTATGTGACCATGGAAGCAGAACTACTACAGGTCAGTATGTGTGTCAGAAACAAATCTCTTACCCCAAGGCCATAAAAGTGCAGCTGAGCAAAACTCACGAGACTTGATCCAAGGTTGCAGGGAGTCCACCACAGACATACAGATGGCCAGACATCATCACATTACTCAGCTGATCCATTCCGAAACAGAGGCATCAAAGAAACAGGAACCTCACAGGCACTGTAAGTCTGTAATGTTCTGCTTCCGAGTAAGCTGATATCCACATGCTCCCTAACCACTCAAACGGGCAGCTCACATTGAGCCCTCGCTATCCATCACCAACTGATAGAGGTACATAGCAATCATATCCAATCTCAAAATAAATGCCAGCTGATGTATGAGAGACAGAAGAAAAAGGGCGCAATTCTGCTGCCTGCAACATGACAGGTGCAGTGAATGAATTGAGCTGCTTGCACAATTGTAGGAGTACTAGAGGTCTGAGACCACCACTGATGCAGTGATCTCTGGGGATGTCTGATGTTACTGAATGGTCAACAAGAGTTGCAGCAGCAGACGCCATTAACTATCAGAGCAATCATCTCTGATGCAGTGATGCATATGGAGGAGGCTCAGGACGCCCATGCATGACTAAGCCTGCAAATTGCTGAGCTCATGAACAGAACTTGCCAAGGAGATTCTCGCGCCAATAACACACTTCTGAATACCTTCTGTCTGCCAGCAGCTAAATAGTCTTCTATCATGTGATTACCCCGTATCAAACACGCCAACATTACTAACAATCTGCAAATCATAATCAACACACATGCTGAATATCAATTGAATTCTGTTCCAAAGTCAGGCAAAGTGTACCAGTCGGTCCTTTGCCCACTCCAACCATTATAAGGTTTATGCACTCATTTCGTGTTTCCATTAAGAAGAGAGCATTGCCGGAAGGGTACCTGAATTACTGGTAATCATAATCAAGGAATGAGTCACTCTAGGGCAGGATGCATACAAAACTGTCCATAGTCACACCTTGGTGTAATCTAACTGATGCTTCCAGCATGGCAAATACATAAATCCAGTTGCCATCAAGTGAATAGTCTGAAAGCGAAGTAGTGGGAACCATCAAGTATAAATTGTGATTTCCATCTTTCAATCTGCAAAACGCATCATGCACCACGTGCCAAACAGGCATAAAGATATACCAAGTCTTGTAGTGTCCTATACTCACAATTAGTTATAAATTAGCCATTTGGTTAGTATGCAGTTCTTTCTAATAACTGATTAGCATATATGGTTACCATGCAGAATATTCTAATGGATGGTGTGGATATTGATAGGATATGAACTTTTACTCATGGTTTTAACTGGAGAAAACCAGAAGTATAATATGCACCACATAAATAGATATATTGCCCTATTTTCCAAGTGTTTCTTAAAAGAAACTTCAAGGTCAGTGCCGTAACAGGAAGGTACAGAAAGGTGTACAATCTTAATAAGAGTTAGTCTTAAAGAGCGGGGATATTTAAAAATAGGAAATAACCAAATCTGAATGAACTGACCAGACAAGATCCTAAGAAAAAAATCAAAATTCTGGCATTAAAATTGCATTTGTATATTCGAAGATGTGAAATGCTTTGTGCAATTATGTGAGAAGGGGGCACTAACAAGATAGTAACCTTCAATTCTATGCTTGACCACATATACTAAATTTCATCCAGCAGGTATGAAGAAGATGCAAATGCAAGGACAGCCTCGTAATACTACTACACATGAAAAACAATAAGTTTCAAAACCAGTAAGGACAAACATGCATTTACTGTCCAAACTGTTTGGCTATAGAAACAGCGTCAGAACAGTAACAGTCAGTGCGGGCTTCTTTTACAGGACAAACTCTCTCCCTATTGGTTTGTCAATTTTTAGCATCAGTAGAAGTCATATACCCAAAAGAGGGAAAACTACTGATGCGGATAGCTATTGCATATGTAACTTTGAATGTGGAAGACAAAAATGTGAAGTTTCCATGTAACAACATAGAAACCCATGAATCCACCACAAACACCATCAAGCTTGTGTCAGTGCTACAGTCACCACTTTCCCAGGATAGATTAAATATAAAACAAAATGTAGGCATATGAAATGTCAACACGTGGTAACTCAATGTCCTATCAACTGCTAGACACCCTGACATTTAAAGTACCTATTCTTTCAAACCAAATACATTACAAATTGATACTTCTACAGGCAATAATTGTATTGGCATTTGGAATTTTGCAGGTGTGCATAAAACCACAGAAAGTTCACATGAAAAATGCAGAAAAAGCCACACATATCCACAACAGTTCTATAAGTTGCTTGGGCAAGTAGCTAAAGGTAGCCAATTCAACCATAGTTCTTGGAATAGTAGCTAAAAGTAGTCAATCCAAACAGAAATTACTCTGAGTCACAAATCGTCAAGAAACATCATTGAAGAAACTTTTGATGAAAATTGTGGAGAAATGTGCATGCTAGAAAAGATCTCAGCAAGTTCAGGTGCTTGCTTCCGTAGGATGTAAAGTATCACATCGACTGTGGTTATGATAGTATCACCTTCATTTCTCAGCTGCCAGTGTCTTTGGTTAATAACTTGGTTTATAGTTGCCTGTGTTTACTGCAGAAATAATCTTTCACTAACTTCTCGGACAGGATTGTGATGTAGTAAATGCATCTATGTCCAAAACAGAGTACATAATTGCGCAACAACAACAACACTAAATAACCTCAGGGGCAACTTATAAAATCATAATTTACCATTGAGCCATCTAAAAGGTAGACATTGATGAGAGAATCACTATTATCGCTTGTCGGGTAGCACTGGCAATGAGTTGGCAGGGAACACTGCATGACGTAAACCTTGGGCTTTCTTCTTTATCTGCTCCCGAAGCCTATAAGCTTCTTTGAGATCCTCTGAAGAACCAGGGCCACAGCTTCTGTAAGCATCTATAACTTGTTCTTGGCAATCCATTGCAAGCTTGTAGCTGCAATTCAGAGCAATATTTGAGATATCAATCAACAGCCACTGCTGCACAAGTGCATATGCTAATACATATTTGTGAGGACTGAAAATTGTTATACAAATTACCGCACCATCTAGCTTATATGTACATATGCTATACTAGGGGGTCATTCAATTCCATAGTATGACGGTACTACATATCAATACACAAAGCATTACTAATATATAGTTCAGCAAGAACCATAAGAAGATACAAGCTAATTTTTCTTGATAAATAATTCCATAACATTATAACTTTACTACTTTTTATAATATGTTACAGAAGCATCTCTGGGCAGTCTGTGACAACATGAGTGAAAGAGATCAAACGTTAGAATATTAGCTAGAAAAGTTGACAATATCAATATGTGAAATAAATGAACTTGTAGTGTTTACACAGTTCGCTTTGTTTCATGTTAGTTTACAGTGGATCCCATTAAGATTTGCCGAGTTATGTGATTGAACTTTCCAAACATTCAATAGAAGTGTAGAAATTTCCCATTATAAAAAAATTCCCATCAAGATGGCATACTTAGTGTATCATGGGTGTTGGCCAGGGCTCAGCCCAGCCATAGGAACAGTACCGGTGCAGGTAGTGTAGCATGAACAGTACCCTCAGTGACTGTAGCACGGATTAGGGATAAGAGTTATAATTAGGAATAATATCTTTAGGGATTAGATCTTCAAGAGTACTAAATTGTATTTTCTTAAGAATAGCTAGTAGGTTATTTGGATGTATTATAAATATGCCTCCAGGCAGGAAGAAATAAAACATCTAAGATTAGATTAAAACAGGCCGGGTTGAAACCCTACCTCGCTGGCGCCGGCACGCCGCTGGGGTAGGGGCAAAGACCGGCCATGTCTTTCAGGAAATATCTCTGCCCGTGACATAGTGAGATACCCAGATACATGGACATATTGTCAAGGAAAATATGATCTGGAGATCAGTGTTTGCCTAAACGACCACCTAGACCACCTAGCAGCTAGTCACTGGCATCACACACTGATTAGGGCCTAAACAGTGGGCTACACAAATTCTGTGCCTAGGTGGTCCTGGGCAGTATGGGCAGGGTGGTAAGAAGACACATTTAGGCAGCAATAATTGCGACTGTGCAGAGATTTGGGGATGAGAATTGCCATTTTTTCCAAGTAAAGCGCTCCAAGGTTGGGGATTTAGTATTACTTGGCCCAACTTTCAGCCACCACCTCTCCCTTCTTTGTGTGAGACTTCTCATGCTTGGGGCAGCTCCCAGCCGCAGCCACCACTCTCCACCAGTGCCACCCCTTTCCACTTCCTCTCCTCACGCTCAGGCTCCACCGCTGCCTCTCCTCTCCCCACTCACACCACTAGAGCGCCACCACTGGTTGCTGGTGCTGGTCAGCTGACAGCCACCACTGGTTGCTACCTCAGCCGGTGACCTCATCCTCACCCCTCACCCTCAGCATCAGGTAGATAAATGGAGATCTCTCTCTCTACTTGCTTGTTGTAATGCTAGGCCTATACTTCTGTTGCAAATTTTGGATGTTTCATCACTTCAAAAATGAGGTATGCCTGAAATCTCTTATTTGTCGGTCTCAAATTCATCTATGAAACAAGTCAAGTATTGCTATTTTTGTGCAAAGATAAAAACAGCCTAGACCTGCCTAGTCCACCTTGTCTCTGGTTGGTGGGTCACCACCTGCCTAGCGACTAGCATCTACGTTAACACTGCTGGAGAGATTAAAGATGAGAACAGTCTTGGTGACCAAATCAATGCAGTAAGCAGGGGTCTGCCTTCTAATTTGTAACATAATGATTTTGTTTCACTGTATTTATAGCAGGGCTCTCCACCTCTCCCCCAAGTGTCATTAAAAGTAAGACTTGTTTATATATTCCATCTATGCTGCCAGCAGATTGATCTGGAAGTTAAATATGCACAGGCAACG
>KE371330.1:416472-427714 GCA_000418225.1 Zizania latifolia
AGAGTGCAGTCAACAATCTTAGTTCATGATGATACTCTGCTATGCAATATCGAGCAACAGACCCTATAACTATAAGTAACAAACATCTACTGCAGTCATAATTGCATTGTGACCTAATGAACCTAGGATAACATCTTTATATCAGTATACCCAATGTTAGCTCAGACTCCAGCGGTACAATAATAGATATGAGTAGGGTGGAAAAGATTACCTTCCCATGACTCCATATGCATTTGCAAGGGACTGGATTGCGTCGATAGAATCCTCATGTTTTGGCCCAAATGTAGCATTAATCATGTCCCTTGCAAGAGCAAGGTACTTTACAGCCGACTGTGGTTGGTCTATGCCAAGATAAGCCTCACCCAAGTTCTTATAAGCAAAGCCTAATCCAAAGTGCAGTGGTCCAAAGCAGTTCTTCAATTTTTCAACTGCCCTCTCCAGATATGGAACAGCCTCATCTGCTCTTTCTGTCAGCATAAGAAGCCACCCCATCCTAGCTGAGATGCTCCCTTGAATGTGCTGCATCTCAGAGACACCTTCAAGAAACCCAAGTGTTTTCTTCATCAAACACATGGACACCTCAAATTCTGTCATTGATTCATACAACATCGATACCTCTGCGTATACCTCCGCAACACGTCCAGGGCTCACAGAATTCTTCATATCAAGAATCCCACAAGCAATCTCTAAGCACCGTTTTGAGTCGCCAAACCTCTCCTCGTCCTGGGCAACCAAAATCTTTGCCATTGCAACAAATGCTAGCGCACGTTCCTCGCTCTCTTTGTTAGCCCGATTCATCACTCTCTTAAGGACGTCCATCGCCTCGTCAGATCTCCCCAACAAAATGAGCACATTCGCCACATCAATTTCGACCAGAGAAAGCTCCATGTCCAACCCCAGCCTCTCATATACCATTTTAACGAGTTTACTCTGCCCCAGTGCCTCCTCATTTCGACCTAACCCAACATAAACAATCGCGAGAAGCCGCCGGACCTTAGCCACCTCTGGGGATTCTTCTCCAAAGTGCTTCTCGGAAATCTCCAACGCCTTAAGGAACAAAGGCAACGCCTTCTCAAAGTTCAGTACGCCCGTGTAGGCCTCAGCAACATCTTTGTAAGCTTCACCCAGCTCCACACTCCCTTCCTCCAGGAGACTAGTCTTCAGCTCCATGGCGCGCCTGAGGTCGGACACCGCGTCCCACCGGTGCCCCATGGCAGTCTTTGTGCGCGCGAGCTGCTCGTGCACTGCGGCGCCAACCGTGGCCACATCGGTGTCCCCGCTCTCCAGGGAATCAATGATATCGGCCGCGGCGTTGAGGGACTCGAGGCCGTCGCTGAGGCGGCCGAGGCGGGATGCGGCGGAGCCAGCGAGGCGGAGGGCGCGCGCGACGGGGAGCGACCAGCCGCCGAGGGACACCTGCAGGGGCTCGAGCGCCTTGAAGGCGAGGACGAAGGCCTCCTGATGGTCATTCGCGGCCTCCCGGAGCTCGGCGGCCTGAAGGAACTCGAGGCCAGTGGGTTGAGCAGCCGGCGCCGCATCGGGACTAGTGGGCGCGCTTAGGGTTCGCGCGGAGAAAGGGAGGATGCGCGGAAGGGCAGGCGGCTGCGTCTGCGGCTGCGGCGGCGGCGGCCGGAGGAGCGGGACGGAGGCCCGATCGCAGCGGAGGAGGGTCTTGGAGAGGGACGCGACGAGGAGCGATCTGGGCAGCCGCCGCATCGCCGGGGTTTAGCGGTTGCGACGGCGGGGGAAGGAGTGTGGAGGAGGGTTTTAGCCTCCGTGGATGGAAATCGTCGAGATCGCCGGGCTGACAGGGCTGGAGACCGTGAAAGCGGGGCGAAACCGTCGGTGAGAGCGTAGCGCCCAAGCCGCCGGCGCGCCGACTCGTACGGTGTGGATCGCTCGGCCTTCCCCTTCGCTTAGCCCGTTGGGCCATCGCCGCCGGCGCGTCCTGTGGGCCGTCGCTGCTCGCGAGACCATGGGCTAAGTTAGCAGGGCGCCCACATGGCTGCACCGACGTTGGCGCGCTGTGTTCCGGCAGGTACAAGGCCAGTCCACGTCGTAGCAGCATCTCTGCATCTGAGACTTAACAAAAGAAATTCAGAATTTCAGATTGCTGTTACGATCAAATTCCTGTGCGACGCCCAACTGATCAGATCACTTTTTCTATACGTTCTACGAGCAGAATCGGCCATTTCTATGTAAATTAAATATTATATTTTAGATATAATTGTTACTATAGTGAATTGGTATTGATTTATCTCTATTATCGTTTCACATAGGTTATATAAATTTATAATTTTATTACTATATATCACTTATTTTTTAACGATCTACCATCCACAACCAACTACTATCTATTACAATAATTAAGATGACACTAAAAATTACTTATAACCATAGAATAAAAGATCAAAATTGAAAATGTATTCTAATGACATTAAAATTTCACACGGATTAACCGCATCAAGCAGAGTAGGGGATGCAGAAGAGATTTAACCGATGCTAGACGGTTGTTCCAGGAACAGATGCAACAGCCCCCCCAGGCCCCAGCCAACGGAAGAGTGAAGAGTCCAAGACGCGTGTAGGATTTGCCCCCGCTTTTCGCCGCCGTCTCATGCTGAAGAAATGCGCGTCGGTTTGCTTCTCTGAATCGATACGAAACGGATGCGGAAGAAACAGTTGATACGCATCCCCGGCTCGGTCCTCCGTTTATCCGGGCTTCAGCAACTTGATAGTTGATACGCGTTGGCGACAGGGTACTTATGCCCCCATAGATGAGCATAAGATGCTACTCAACACAGCTCTAAATTCAGTGTTTTTAGAGCACAATATATGAATTGAGAGTATCATTCTTCTTCTCTGCTTCCTGTTGCCAAAATGGCAAATCTTTGGGAGAAAAAACGGGCGCTTTATTCTGCATGTGAGGCAAGGAACAGTGAATCCCAACCACTGCACTGTCCTCTTGGAGCAAATGGGGTGCAGAATTCTGAACCTGTGGACCAATCCAGAATTCCAGAAGAACATATTCAGCCATTCGGCGCCTGAGGATTTGATCGCATGCACGCACTGCAGCCACACAGTATGGATGACAATGGAAGGCCAATTTACCCCTGTGCTATGTGGCAAACTATGCTTACCTGGAGGCCACATTCTCCTAACCACACCACGCCATGTTTGCCACTAAGCTGCCCTTGTTGCAATTCCTTTGCAAAAAAGAAGCTATTTTTCGTCAGAGTAGTGGAGCTCTTGGCTTACACCGATCCAATAAAAAGGAGTCTTTAGTGTGATCTGATTAGGTAAGGTGCGTGCAAAACCGGGCTTCTGAACTGAAACCGTTCCTGCAATAGGAAAGCAATGAATGGCCATAATAAATCTGTTTAAAGAAAACGATCAATTCTTGGCACCACAATGGAGACTGCACAACGTACGAAGTGATCAGAGACCTCAGAACAAGATACACCAATTAACAGAGGTCAAAGGGAGTGGATTAAGACGTTATACGTGGCTGTCCCATTTAATAAGCTATTAACCATTATATATTAATGGAAGTCTACTAGAAAGCTTACAGTGGGCTCAAACATCAAGCACCAGTCATCCTTCAAGCACTGACAAGCAACTGGGAAGTAATCATTTGCTTTTTGGCCATATTAGCTTTGCCAAATTTGCTTCTAAATCATGTAGACTTTATTTAACGACAGCTTTAAGATCATCACCACACACTCGCAGGATTCTGAAATCCACTTACATTATGCTCTCTGCCATTGCAGCTCCAGAAAACAAACAAGCAGCATAGTCCTGCATAGAGACAGGAGAATCAGGTAACCAAAGCATCACTGAGGAGAATGCAATTCTCGCAAGTGGTCTAACTGCTGACACCCTTGAACAAACAAGGCGACATTTTCAGGTTAACTCCGTGTTCTCTTCAGCAATGTGCCGTAAATAATCACAACTGTTTGATCTCTGTAAGCATGGGGTCTCTGCTCATCAACGTGTGCAGTGTGTTCATGCTGCTATCTTCTTTTTGCTTGCCCAGTGTTCAGAACAAGAATCGAATTTGCTCCTCGGCTAGCTCTCGGTTCTGCTATCTTCGAGTCCAGACATGGTGATCTACATTGTTACGCAGTTAATAGAAATAGCAAGCTTTTGGCATGAACCGAGCTCACCACTAGGGATTCCGTCTAATATTCTGGAGGCCAGCACTACATGCTTTTTTATCATCAGCACTGCTAGTAGTGCAAATCTAGAAGGAGCACTGGGATCAACTTTCATAAGGACACTGGCAAGCCAAATTCTCTTGTTTATTCGCATCATTCTTCCCACTAGTTGCAATTTTTTTGAGCATTGTTATAGTATATTCTACCGTTGGTAGTACTATCAGTAGAATCGATTTTGGCCGTTAATTTCAAATAATAAATTTGCACTTTAATTGATCATATTTTAGGTATAATCATCATTAGGGAATTTACATATATCTCTTTCGTCGGCTGGTTGCCATCTCCACATCATTATTTTTGATGATTTTACATTTTCTAAATTCTACTATTATTAATCAAAATAACATGAAAAATTATTTTTCACCTTGGATGGAAGGAGATGAAGTGTTGGAATTTATTCCACTGACAATTAATATACCATAAAATTGCTCTATTTTTAAATTAGCTCGGTTCACATCCTATTTAATTTTAACGCGGGCATATAATATTTTCCCCTCAAAATCCAGAATGATGACTGTAAATTCCATGCGCTGCTGTTGTTCAGGTAGCTATTATCTACTTCTAAGTTCTATCACATTCACAACTGACAACACCTTGCATGTGGTAGTGGTGATAGAACATTAGAACTTGGCCAGCCCACGGCATCTATCGAGGCCTATAAAAAGGACAGGTTGCCATTAGCATTCTTGATTCACTTTGTTCTTCAGAGTAACACTTGCGTAGTTGCACTGGGGTTTAGTAGCATAGGCCAGACTGCTGTTAGCCATGGCGCTTCACATGTCGTCAATGGGAGCTCTATGGAGAAAGTACGCGCCACACAATCTGATGATACTGTCGCAGCTGTGCTACACGTTCATGTACTTCATCACCGAGGCTGCGTTCAACAAGGGGCTCAACCCCTTCGTCTACGTCACCTACCGGCACCTTCTCGTCGCCGTCCTCCTGTGGCCTTTCGCGTACTACCATGAGAAGTGAGGCCATCTCTCCAGCTAGGATGGAAACTGAGCTGCAATATGCTCTGAACTTTGCTCACATGTATGTTTCTTTCTCTTCCTCTTTGCAGGAAACTGAGGCCAAGAATGACATTGATGCTGTTCCTGGAGATCTTTGTGCTCTCACTTCTAGGGTAAGATCGAGCAAGAACCGTTGACAAGAGCATGTAAAAGAACGTATTTAAGCATATCGTCGTCGTCGGAACGAACTAAATTTACACAGCATCCGCTTCGTGGATTTGCAGGGTGAGCCTAACTCTGAACATGTACTTCGCAAGCTTAATGTACACGTCTCCGACCTTTGTCACCTCCGTGGTGAACACCGTCGCTTCAATCACGTTCGTCATCGCCATCGTCTTCAGGTGCCAACGTTTCCCACACCTGACGAGACGTACGTACGCGCACGGAATCTCTCACCAGTTTTTGCAGCATGACTGGGTAGTTCGTCTTTTATGTCAGGATGGAGATCGTCGACGTGAGGAGCCTGCGAGGGATGGCGAAGATCGCGGGGACGGTGGTGTCGTTCGCCGGCGTGACCACCATGACCCTGTACAAAGGCGCGGCCATCACGAGCCTCTGGAAGGCGCTGATCCGCATCCACGGCGGCGGCGTCATGCACGAGAGCTGGCTGAAGGGATCGTTCCTTGCAGTGGCCAGCTGCGTATGCTGGTCAATCTGGTACATTCTGCAGGTGCGTGGCGTATCACAAAATGTCAAATCCTCGTCGAACTCATCTTTTTTTTTCAGACTTCCACATAAGTGTCAATGAATTTACTGCTCACTCCGTTCTATCCGTATCATGATTTGTTTGATTTGATTTTTTAAGTCAGACTTCTTTTATTTTGACAAAGTTTAAAAAATATACTAACATCTATAGATTTAATTAATCTAATTTACTGTTGTAGTTTTTGATATATTTTTCTATAAAATCAATTTAAAGAAAAATATATTAACATCTAAAATATCAAATAAATATACTATTAAGATATATTTTATAGTAGATTTAATAAAACTAATTTAAAATTATAGTTGTTGATATGTTTACCTAGAAAATCAATTAAAATTTGTCAAGTTTGATTTATAAAAAAAACAAACGACTTGTAATATGGAACGGAGAGAGATTCAGCATGCTTTAGAAATGGTTTAAATTTAAATGACTTTGAAATTGTAGTATTAGTACATCTGTTACTGTTAGTATCAGTAAATCTACTTTTAAAGCTGAATCTTTCAAAAAAGGAGTATCACTAAAGCTATATCATTTTGGTGGAAATGTAGGCTTCGTCGTTGAAGAGGTACCCAGCCCAGCTCTCACTGACAGCATGGATGTGCACCGTGGGAGGAATACAGTCGACGGTCTTCACGTTATTCATGAAGCACAAGCCGGAGGACTGGCGCATAGGCTTCGGCCTGAAGTTCTGGGCCATCGTGTACTCTGTAAGTGATCAATCGCTTTCAGAAAGGCGCTCTAATTCACCGTGCAGCTGTGCTCACGAACTGTACATTGTTCTTCAGGGAATTGCCTGCAATGGTTTCACCGTCTTCGCTCAGCTCTGGTGCACCGAGAAGAAGGGCCCAGTGTTCGTTACCATGTTCAACCCTCTCTCGACGATCATGGTGGCGATCCTGGCCTACTTCATCTTTGGTGAAGATCTGTACGTTGGAAGGTAAGAACCTGAACCTGAAGAGATAGAGCGTTTTCTCTGCATGGAAGATGCATCAGTGTGCAAGGCCCAGCTATCTGAATTTTGTGATTCATCATATCATGCATTTGAAGGGTCTTTCTGACGAACTGAAGCCAATGATGTTTGGTCATATTATATCAGATAGAACTCATATATCTGGAAACTGTTGTTAATTAATCCGCATTCTGCAGCATAATCGGAGGAGTTGTTGTCATACTGGGCCTGTACATGTTGCTGTGGGGCAAGGACAAGGATCAAGAGTACAACGGGAACAAAGAGCAGGAATCTGACCTGGACTGCGAGAAGCAGGCGAAGATCACCGATTTTTCTGCAGTGCAGAATGACCTTGAGTTGCCGAGAACGAAGAAGTAAAACTACAAAACTGGTCAGATTCAGTTGGTGCCCAGAATGCAACTCCATTAAATCATGTACATTCTGATTTCTGATTTGGCTTCTGGTGCACAGATTTTTACTGCCACTTACCACAAACTCTTCAACAGTTTGTGACAAATGTCTGTCAGTCAGTCACATAGTAAATAGTAGAGTTTTTATTAAATAATCTAATTTTATTCGAAATTACATTTTTATGTGATTTTAAAAAAAACTACAAAACTAGACCCGTCGTCGTTTGATTTGGTGACAGGGTCTTGTCGACATTGAAATGGTGACACGACCCCTATCGCCAAGCCAACAGTCGACATGGGTTAAAATATGAGTGTTAACTCTTATCGATTATTGGTTTAGTAACATGAGCCTCACTACTGCTCTGTCGTCAAACCTCCAATAAGAATGTTCTATGCGTCAACCACTATTATCACTAAACTAATGGTCAACAAAAGCCAATGGTTAGATTTTGGCTGCTGACGACCGTTGGTTTGACAACATGATTTAACAAGGTCTAGTTTTGTAATTTTTGAGAAAGCCAAAAAAAATTAGTTTCGAATAAAAAATAGATTGATTTGTAAAAAATAGTCAATAGTACTACTTTCCAGAGCTGTGCCTGTGTTACAATGCTTCGGCCTTTGTGAACTATGCAGGGCTTGGCCTAGCTCAGCCAACTTCCACTAACTGGTGTAGTAGACTAGTAGTGTGGGCTGGCCCAGAAACAATTGAACATTACCTATCGCATGATACCTAAGCTACTTGTAGTAATGGCCCAGTTTACTGGTAGTGCTACTGAAAATCTGAAAGACTGAAATATTGGACTCCCCGACCTTTGTTACCTTGCGAATTGTCGTCGTTTGTCACGGAATGGGCGGTAGAAGAAATTGCTGGAAGCACTTTGAAACTCTGCGGCAGCCTGCAGGCTCTATATCTGATTAGCTGTTGTGCTATGAGACGATATGTATTAATGACTGGTATGATAAGTAAGAAACTTGAAAGTTCAAAGTTCAAACTCTGCGTAAAAGTTCACAGTGAAGTACACTGAATCTTCATTGTTTTGAAGCATCGAAGCTCCTGTCGATAGTCTTCACCACTGTTAATAGTCTCCGTCATTGTCGATGGTTTTCACCATTGTTGATAGCCTTCACCTAGGTTGATATCAGTCGAAGAGATTTGTGACCTGCCTCTAACATTAGCTATTACAATATTTTCTTTCTGGGATGTCAGCATTTTGCTGAACTTCTTCGATGCTTCAAAACAAGGAAGATTCGGAATACTTCCCTGGAAACTTTCACGCAGACTTTGAATTTTCAAGTTCCTTTACTTTCTTGTGAGCTCCACCGAACTTTGTCGTAACTCTCGTGGATGTATCGTTTGGAGGCTTCTCTGGTCAAAGTCAGTAGCTGTAATTTCCAAAGAGATGATGGGTGTGTTCTGCAGAAGCATAACATCTCTATCATTGATTAAGTAAACCATCAGGTGGACATTCATTAAGTACTTCATTACGGCTCTCTTACCGAGACATATCACGGGCATTCTCTCGGCCGAGAGAAAAATATTGCTCCACTCCAGTAAGATCCAATTTGAGCGCAAGAATTCCTGAGCAATCTCACAATTTAAAACAGTTTTATTGTGACAGCAATTTAAAACGAACCTGGCATTGCAAACTGTAATAATAAATGGTGGTGAATGTGCAGGAACTACTGCTCTCCTGTGCTACAGGCTGGAAACGAAGAGCGGACGGCGGAAAGCGATGGGGGGCAAAGCCATTGTGCCATCCTGATTCCTGCCATGATCGGTCCTACACTCCTGTGCCGCGGTGGTCCATTCCCCACGACGGGGGCACCACCCCGCCCGCCCGCCCGTCCCCGCGCACCTGCACGCCATTCCTCCGCTCCACGCGCTTCCAGATTCAAATTTCGCCGGCCTCGCAACGGCCATCTGCCCAACCGCCCGCGCCGAGGTCACCCCACCGGCCGCCGCACAGTGGACGCGCCGCCCCTCGCGGACGTCCCCGATACGACGAGCCATACGCGCCGCCCGCCCGCCGGCCCCGGGGACGCCGCGCGCGGGCTCCGCACGCGGTGCCACGGCGGGCATGGGAAGGGGAAGAGGGAGGAGCAGCCGGGTTTTGCTTTGTCCCGCGGATTTGCAGGAAGCTCCCTTGTGTTTCCCGAAATTGAACGGATATATAATTCTGGACTTTTACATAAGAATTAGAAATCAATTAAAAGAAAAGGAAAAAGCATCTAGTAGTCATAAAATAACACATATATAGAAAAGTATTTATTTGTACGAGAAACATTATTTATTTGACAAAAATAAATATGAAAGAAAAAACTAAATAATGCTTAGTAATTCTAAAATAACTTATATTTAGAAAAAAAGTTAAAATTACTAAAACAAATTACGTAAATAATCCGATGGATTATTCTGCACGAGTGGGACTTCTTTACTTCAGATATAAACGCCTACGCCGACATGAATCCTTTGTTGCGACAACTTCGTTAGGATCGCTTCCCGAAGAAGATCAATGCAATGATTGCATTGGTATCAACTTTCAAGGCTTGTGCCAGAAGATTAGTATTATCTCACACCTGACAAAATATTTAGCCGACATTCTTTACATGCGAGCTAAGTATAAGCACTAAGCACAGTTAATTACAAAAGGTTGATATCAAGAGTGTATTCCACGCATAAGACCCTGCTCTAATATGTAAATTAAACATGTTTGACAAGGCTTGAATTTATATATATCTTGTTTAATAGAGTTAAAGTTTGGACTAAACTAAAGTTAGAGTAGATAATTTCTACTACGTATATCTTTTTGATAGAGTTAGAGCCAAAACAAATACTACTATATTATTTTTAAAAAACAGAGCATATAAATCTGTTCCAAAAACACATGAAAATAATAGAAACAACTTTTCTCCACTTCCACAATTTCAGATCTAGATCTACGTATTAAATGGACAGTAATATGGAAGAAATTGAGGGTGGATCTCGGAAAAGCTCAGCCACCGATCGTCCGCAAGCAGAGCCGCGTAATTATAAGTACAGAGTGGGGCTCGGACACGGCCCGGTCTCCATCCAGAGGGGGCTCCCGAGACCAGACTCCAGAGGTCGCACCCCCACCACATCTCACATTCCCACCCACGGCCGCCGCCTGCCGCCCCATCCCGCACGGTCGCCTCGCTTCCTTCCGTTCCGCTCGCCGTCGCCGCAGCAGCGGGTCCTCGAGCCGAGATGGGGTTCGTGTCCTTCGCCGGGAGGGTCCTCTTCGCCTCCGTCTTCCTCCTCTCCGCCTACCAGGAGTACGGTGTCTTCCCTCTGCTCAACTCCTGCTGTTGCCGCTCTCATTATCGTTGATTGTGCCTCCCGGGTTCGGTTTGAGGCCAGGTTCGTTAGATCCGGTGCGGTGGCCGCGGAATCTGAGGAGACTTGGGGGTTGGAACTTTCTCAGGTGCTTAGATCTCGCGGTGGGCTGGTGGCTGGTTTGTTCTGTGGGATCCCGGGGTATGAGTTGCCTGGATCTGGTGGGACGCTTCGGTTTGCCCCGCGAGAAATGGGCAGATTTTGGTTCCCGCATGTTTTGATCCGACTTTGGGCTGCTGAATTGTGGCATGGGAATGCGGATTTAAGAGAAGAAGAAATTTCTGTAGAGACCACATTTTCAGTATGACTTTGTCTGATCCGGGGAGCGTTAGGTTTGAATTTACACGTTTGCTGCTGGGCTTGGGTTCGTTTGATGCCTTCTGATTTGTGTCACTCCACTGAATTTTCTGGAAGATTTCGATTTGAAATGAAATAGTTCTGCATTGAGTTATGTTCGACGGTGAAATGCAGCGCTGCTTGGATATGATGTGACTATCTCTGGAATTAGTGCTTATAATCATGTTTTTTATCTACTCCTACTAAGATAAGCAGCCAGTCTGTCATTTTATGACGTTGCTAGTTCTGGAATATGGGT
>KE371330.1:433804-444222 GCA_000418225.1 Zizania latifolia
TGCAATTGAGGCAAAAAAACTTGAGGTGAAAAGTCAAGAGATGAAAATGAAGAGAATTCAGGAGGAAGAAAGAATCATGTTCATGGATCTTAGTGACTTGACCGAGATACAAAAGCAGTATTACATGGGCTTGCAACAGGAGATAGTGACTCGATGATCTCGTACACTTAGTTGAGTAGATTTTGTGATGTACTACATTAGGAACCATGAAAATGCTATGTGTTATGAACTGCCGTGTCTTGTGAACTACTATGTCGTATGAACTGTCATATTTTGTGAACTGTCATATCTTGTGAAATGATATGTCTTATGAACTGCATGTGTTGTGAACTACATCCCACCATAACGTTGCCACACATGCTCGATGCAATCATTTTGTAACTGACAATGAGTCTGCTTGTTTCCAATACTATGGTGAATTTGAATAAATTCTTTCAATTCAGGAGTATGATCATGGGAGGGCCTGACAGTGTCTCCCATAGCTTCGTACTGAAAATTTCTATTATCATCTCTCTCATCTTTAATTATCATATTATGCATGATAATACAAGCAGTCATGATTTTCCAGTGTATCCTTATCCCAAAATCTAGCTGGACCACGAACAATCGCGAAACGCGATTGAAGAACTCCAAATGCTCGTTCAACATCCTTTCTAGCTGCCTCTTGAGCTTGTGCAAACAATTTTTCCTTGTTGTCTCGTGGTGATTGTATTGTCTTCAATAATGTAGCCTATTGTGGATAAATGCCATCTGCTAGGTAATACCTCATCGTATATTGATGACTGTTGATGATAAAATTAACTTGTGGAGCTTGACCTTTAGCAAGGTGAGCAAAAAGGGGGGAACGTTGAAGAACATTTATATCATTGTGAGACCCAGACAAACCAAAAAAAGAATGCCAAATCCAAAGATCATGTGAAGCTACTGCATCTAAAATAATTGTGGGTTCATGCACATGTCCACTATATTGCCCTTGCCATGCCGCCGGACAATTCTTTCACTTCCAATACATGCAATCTATGGATCTTAACATTCCTGAAAAACCTCTTGTCTCCCCAATTGCAAGGATCCTAGCAGTATCATTCTTATTTGGTTGTCTCAAATATTCTTCATCAAAGATTTCAATAATATCTTTTACAAACCTCTTTAGACTTTTTATAGCTGTGTTTTCTCCAATTCGAATATAATCATCGGTAGCATCCGCAGCAACTCCATAAGCTATCATCCTAAATACCGCGGTAATCTTCTGCAAAGAAGATAGCCCAACATGTCCAGCAGCATTTCTTTTCTGAACAAAATAGTCATCACGGGCTTCTACAGTATTCACTATACGTAAAAAGAGCAGACGTGACATTCTAAACCTGCGTAGAAAGGAAGAATGATTTATCAACAAGATATTTAGAGCAAATACAGACAAAACATGGGATATGAACTACAAACCTGCGCCTAAAGATAGTTGGACCATAGACAGGAGTATCTGAGAAATAGTCGTTATATAGTCTCAAATTCCCTTCTTCCCTATTGCGACGCACTTCTCGACGGCTAGGCACAGAACCACCATGGCGTGTGGAATTGAGAAGCTTGTATTAATTGTATAATGTGTGTGTGGCTTCGATAATGAATTCATCATCATCATCAGACGACGAAGACTCCAAAACTTGTTGCATGAGGAAGCTACGTTGAGCCATTCTAGTGTGATGAATGAGAGCCACAAGAACAACAATATATAGAAGTCTAAAATATAGCCGTTGGGAATATAGCCATTGGGAATATAGCCGTAGAAAATATAGCCGTTGAAAATATAACCGTTGAAATTTTTACCGTTAGATAATAATAAAAAAGAGGATTCAAAAATATAGTGAATGAGTTTTAGGAAAGCTGCCGGAGACCGAAGCTGTATAGGGATAGAATCTTTTAGGGCCATTCCCTATATGAGAGGTATAGAGGATGAGTTTTAGAAAAACTGCTGGAGTTGCTCTGAGCCTTTGTATTCTATCTTCTGTCTATCGTTGGGTACAGCCGAAGAAGTCCAAAGAAGGCCACGCTGGTTGTCACTGGTCAACATGCATTGGGAGTCTAGGACTCCTAGAATTTGTAAAAAAACTGCTCTGCTACGTACGTCCAAAGCTGTGCGACAATGGACGAAACACAATATATAGGAGAAAAGTGGCTTTCTTTATTGTTCTGAATTTTTAATTGAATACAATGAGGGAGGACCCCTCTATTTATAGCCAAAACCCCCTAGGGCTAAGTATGTCCAATTAATCTTCGATTTTCCTGTTAATTGGTTTCTTAACACTCTCCCTTAGGCATTCTTACGTGACATGCATATGCCTCATTAAAACTCCCCAAAAATCCAGTGGGAAAAATTTGGGAGAAAGAGTATATAGTGCGTATCTTGGTTACATGAATTGCCTCATTAAAAATCTTAATATGAGAACTTCAGAAAAACTCATTCAAGAGAAAAAAAGTACAATCCACCCAAATACTTCATATGATCTTTCAAGACTAATTTGGGTACTTAGTATTCTTGACTAAGGTTTAATTTTTCTTGTCAGTATTATGTGAAGTTTCTCTTCCTGAAATACACAAGTCTCTAAGTCTAGCCATCCCAATTCCATGAACTCATCTTTCAAAGCTAGATGATGGGAGAGACTTAGTAAACAAATCTACAAGATTCTCACATGACTTAGTGTGCATTACCTTTATTTTATTTATCTTATGCAATTCATGAGCATAAAAGAACTTGGGGTTTATGTGCTTTGTCAAATTGCTCTTCACATATCCTGACTGCACTTGTGCAACGTAAGCTGCATTATCTTCATAGATATCGGTGGGGGTGTTAATATCATTCAAACCACACGACTTCTGGATGTGATGAACCATTCTTTTAAGCCATGCACATTCTCGTGGGGCTTCATACAAAGCTATTATTTTCGAGTGGTTTGTCGAAGTCGATATAAGACTTTGCTTTGATGATTTCTAGGATATTACAGTTCCACCACATAGGAAAATATAGCCAGTCTACGATTTGTCAGTATGCGGATCCGATAGTAGGGATGTCAATGGGTACCCGATACCAGTTTACCCGTAGGTAATTACTCTATTAGGGTACGAGTATGGGGAAAAATTGATACACACGGATATATAAATGTGGAAAAACTCATACCTATCGGGTAAACAGGTATGGGTATGGAAAGTTAGTACCCATACCCATTTACCCGTATACCCGCATATCAACTAGACCATAATAAAAAAGCCCAAAACTATAACAACCCACTACCAGCCCAATACAAACCCTAAAATGCTGATTCCCTCACCTCCCATCCCTCTCTCTCCTGACTCCTCTCCCTCACCCCACGCGCCGCCGTTCTCCCTAACTCCCTCACCTTGCGTGCTGCCATAGCCACCGTTGCTCTCCACAGAGCGCGCATCACCGCCACCGCTCTCCACCGTGCACGCGCGTAGCCACCGCCGCTCTCCCCCTGCGCGCGCGCATTGCCGCCACCGCTCTCCCCCTATGCGCGTTGCCGACGTCGCTGTCCCCCACGTGTGCTGCCACCGACACTCTCCACCCCGCTCTGGTGCGTGGTGCCGTCGGCTTCCAGTGCGCGGCCCCGCCGCCCCCTTTCTCCCCCAATGCATGTGACTGCTGGCACTGGTCGAGTTCTCTATCAGGTATGGGTACCCGTCGGGTATCAATTACCCATACGGGTATGGATATGGAGAAGATTTCATACCCGTAAGCGGATACGGGTACGGGTATGGGTCTATCTAGTCGGGTACGGGTATGGGAGAGCAGTACCTATGGGTATTTTACCCGTTGCCACCCCTATATGATATGTACCCGACATCTACAAATCCGACCAGACTTAGGTCCTGATTCTTTCTATAGAATAGACATAGATCCTTGCTTCCTTGCAAGTAGCGCATAATGTCCTTAATGCCTTTCAAATGTCGTTTGGTAGGTTCTGCGCTGTATCGTGCTAGTAGGTTTACTGCAAACGCAATATCTAGCCTAGTGCAGTTAGCCAAGTACATTGGTGCGCCTACAGCACTTAAGTATGGAAATTCTGGTCCCAAGACTTTCCCCCTCTTCACTAGGTCTGTATGGATCTTGGTATGCTTGCAATGACCTACCGACCATAGGGGTTTTAGAAGAAAATGACTTGTCAAAACCAAATCGCTCTAACACTTTCTGAGTTTAAGTGGACTGATATACTAGAATTCTATTAGTCATATGCTCTAGCTGCAAGCCAAGACAAAATTTAGTTTTACCTAAGTCTTTCATTTTAAACTTATACTTCAAGTACGAGCTTGCTTTCTTAATTTCTTCTTTAGTGCCGATGATATTCAGATCATCTACATACACGGATATTATATAGAATCCATTCTAGGACCTCCATATAAGCACGCATGGGCAATCTTCACTATTCACGTAGCCTCTCTTCCCAAGAAATTCACTCAAGCGATTATACCACATTCTACCTAATTGTTTTAGACCATATAACGACTTCTTCAATTATACGCTATAAGGCTACATGTTCCCTCTGTCTTGCTTTGGTAATAGTATTCCTTCAGGTACCTTCATATATATTTTAGAATCTAAATCTCCATATAGATATGCGGTCATAACATCCATCAATTTCATTTTTAACTTCAAGTTGACTGCCATTGAGATAAAAAATCTAAAGGTAATTCCTCCCACGACCGGGGAATAGGTTTCTTCATAATCGACTCCTGGTCGTTGAGTGAAACCTTGCGCAACCAATCGAGCTTTGTACCTCACAATTTCATTTCATTCATTCCTCTTACGAACAAATACCCACTTGTATCCTACTGGTTGGATGGGGGGAGGTGTATGGCATACGGGCCCAAAAACCTCTCTTTTGTTCAGAGATAACAGTTCAGCTGTTATTATCTTCTGTCAGTCTTTTTAATCAGACCTTTTTCTACATTTAATGAGTGATGCGGGCTTAGGGTCATGATCTAAGACTGTGGGAATTTTGTTTGCGAAGTATGTATCTATGACTGTAGTTGTTCTATTATAAGATCCTTCAGATTCTGCATAGTTTATTGCTATTTCATCGTGGGTTGCGTATTTAGGTGCTTCACTTACTTACTCGCCGATCTTTTGCAATTCGGGAGCAAGTTCCTTTAGTTTACCAGCGTCGATTTCAGCGCACGCATTTTCGTCGGTTTCTCCCTGTAGGGGGACATTCAGGTTCGGTATGCCTACTTCTCGAGATTCCATACTGTTATTAGGTCTCGACTGGCACAATTCTTCTTTCGTTGGGGTACTTTTGTGATTGGCTGTGGTAAGCTCTCTTCTCTATTTTTAATCAGACGTCTCCGATTACTGGTGGAGTGAGGAGCCGGAGTTCTTGTCCTTTTGTTATTTTTAGGAGCTCCTAAGACAAGATTGGGTGTACCTTCATATGGTACTTTGACCCTCTCCGGTGCATTGCGTGTAGGCACATGTGACTTAGTCACCCTCTTCAGATCACAAAAATAATCAGGCAGATCATTTGCTAATTTTTACAAATCGATGATTTTCTGTGCTTCGCCATTTGCTTCATTAGTGCGAGGGTCATGTGCTTCAATCCCTTCAGCCTGCCATATAATTTCCTGATATTTTTCATTCAAGGGTTCATTTTCTCCCCCTAATGTCGAAAAATTATTTTCATCAAAAATACAGTCAGCGAAGCAGGCCGTATGCAAGTTTCGTTCTAAATATCAAATTATGGTTGCAGTCTCATAATCGACATAAATCCCAAACTTTCGTAATGGTCCCATGGCGGTTTGCTATGGCGGGGGAATTAGAACATAGACCATGCACCTAAATTTACGTAAGTGAGAAATCTTCGGGGTCACTCCTTGCGCAAATTACATAGGCGAATGGATGTTGTATGCAGATGGTCTAAAATTGATGAGAGCTACTGCATGGAGAACTGCGTGTCCCCAATATGTAGCAGGTAAATTACTATGCTATAGCAAAGGTCTACCAATAAATTTTATTCTTTTGATCAGCGCTTCAGCCAGTCCATTCTGAGTGTGGGCATGCAGTACCGAGTGTTCAACTCTAATTCTCATGCCAGTGTAATAATCATCAAACACTTTAGAAGTGAATTCACCAGTGTTGTCTTTCCTAATAGACTTCACTCGATGATCAGAAAATGCGTTCCTGATTTGTATGATCTGCGAGATCAATTTTGCAAAGGCATGGTGTCGTTGTGTACGAAACAACAGTATACCATAGGGGTGCCCGCAGTACGGATTTGGTTAGGCGATAGGCAGTGCTGTGGACGAATCTTGATGGTTATCTCTAACTAAGGGACAGGGAGATTTTTAGACAGGTTTGGGCCTCCCAGAGGATAATAACCTTAATCCTGTGAGGGTTGAATGAGCTTTTGGGCGCGAATCGCCTTAAGCCTATCAAATTGTCTAGAATACGACTAGCCTCCCCTTATAGGCTCCCTCCGATCCCTTTATATGAGACGGATCGGGGGTTACGAATTGTAGTTAATTTGCCCCATTAATGACCAGTTATGTGGATAAATTGTCAGTTCGTAGGCAATAACTTCAAGAGATAACAGCAATAATAACTATACAACGTTGAACTTAATGATGGCCTAGCTCTTGATGGCGACCATCCGGGTGTCGGTGGTCGGGGAGGCCTCCCGAGTGCTGACTTGGGGAGCCTTCTGGTCCTCGACCACTGACTGTATGGAGAATGTTGACCATTGACTGGTCGTCTTTAGTGTTGAGTCTGTTGACCCCTCCTTTACTTGATCATCATAAAACCACTCGGGAGGTAACCCGGGATCATATTCCTGACAGCAGCCCCCGAGCACTTTGCGGCGTGCAGATGAAGTTGAGTAGTCGAAAAGTGCTTCAGGACTTAGTCTTGATGAAATTTTCCCAATCGGTGCACCGCTTGTTGGGTCATGGGGAGGCTATGCTAGCGCTTAATTTCAAAAATTTACCCAGTTAGCCCAGGAACCATGCGTGTAATGGGATTGTGGATCGTTACCTTGAACCACGAGATGCGCTCGGGCAGCGGAAGTAGAGTTGGCGTAGCGCGGTCTCGAGCAACTCTTCTCCCGGCTTCGTTCATTCGTCGGCGATTCGGCGATGAAGACGACACGATCCGACGATTCGGCAAACTCCGCAGGAAGAAGATGAGCACCGATGCAGCAACGGTGGCTCTACGGTATCTACACGTACAGGGACGGGATCATCTCGCGCTGGTGTGCTAGCACCGGTCGCGAGATCTAGAAGATCAATCACAACACTTGTGATCGTGGAGAGAGGAGAGGTGACGGCTAAGGTTAGGGTGAAGTAACAATGAACAGCAGCCTCCACGTGCTAGCCCCACCCCTCTTTATATAGTGCACCAACGTGGGCCTTTAATCTGCATTAAAGCCAACAGATCTAATCTGTTCACGAGGTCCGGAACTTCCGGCTATAGCCGGAACTTCCGGATCTCATCCAGAACTTCTAAAATAGACCTTCTGTATCGAATTAATTCTCAACCCGGAACTTCCGGTTCGTCCAGAAAATCAAACACTGGGACTGACCCGGAACTTCTGGTCCTACCAGAACTTCTGGATGCTCCAGAACCCAAAACTTCCTGCTACAGCCAGAACTTCCGGTTCCCCCAGAATTTTCTTGGGCACAATTCCATCAATCTCTCACTTGCACAAGAACCAATTCTTTGCAAAATTCAAATTCTATCCCCTTAAGTGTGCGACCTGATAGGTTTATACGCAAATGACCACTACCCGAAAACTTCTTTCCAGACAGCTGATCAATAGCGGCACCTAGCAGCACATATTGACCACCGAAAGTATACAAAGTCAAAATCATACTTTCTGAACCTTGATATACACACACACCAATCCCTTTACCACACGACATCAGTCAAGCTCAAGGCGAGATACGTGCCGCCCTTGTTGGACATGTCGACATTTCACTCGATCAAGTAGTGGATTCAATCATGACTAACTCTTAAGTCATAGTGGCATGGCCATGCACTTTTCCAATCCAACTACTTCGAGGGGCCTAGAGACGTCTCTCCCGTTATTAGGAGGGGTAAATTTTATCTTGATCGCTCACATCCCACGACATGTTTCGTGACACACCCGAAAGCAACCTTTATAACTACCCTATTACGGAATAGCGTTTGGAAGCCCCTAAGTGTGCTACTACACATTCTAGAATCAATGACGATCTCAGGTCTAAGGATTCTGTAGGTACACCATTTGAGATGACAACTGATGGCACATTACAATAACAATCCCAACAGTATCTCAAGGTGGGTCTATCCAACTCCATGTTCACCAACATGAGTCCACATCACTGATTTGACATCTACATGTCTATGATCTATGAAGCATGATCATCAATCAGACAGATGTGCTAATCTATGAATCATCACTGTCCCACATGATGATATGAGATTAGGGATCGTTTTGAACAACATCATAACACAAAGAGTCTCACAAACAAGTTATCAACTTGCTGATCAATGTAAAAGACATTTATTCAAGGAACAAGATAACAAGTTATCTAAATGTACATCAGCATAGACAAGACACTTTCTCTCACATACACTGGACTCACTCACGTAAGTATCTAATACCCATTGAGCTCAAGTGCGCCTCATGCTTGGGCTGTGAGAGAGGCTTCGTCAACGGATCGGCTATGTTCAAATCCGTGTGCACTCTGCATATCTTCAAATCACCTCTCTCTATTATCTCACGGATCAGGTGATAGCGCCGCAGTATATGTTTGGACTTCTGGTGCGACCTAGACTCCTTGGCTTACGCAGTGGCACCACTATTATCACAATATAGAGCCACTGGACTGGACGCACTAGAGACGACACCCAACTCAGAAACAAACTTTCTGATCCAAACCGCCTCCGTCGCAGCTTCCGAAGCGGCGATATACTCGGCCTCTGTGGTAGAATTCGCAACCGTTTCTTGCTTAGAACTTTTCCAACTCACTGCGCCTCCATTGAGGCAGAACACAAATCCTGACTACGACCGTGAATCGTCTTTGTCGGTTTGGAGGCTAGCATCGGTGTAACCACTTACAACGAGCTCCTCCTCACCTCCATACACCAGGAGCATATCCTCAGTTCTTCTCAAGTACTTAAGGATACTCTTTACAACCGTCCAATGACTTTCACCCGGGTTTAACTGGTATCTGCTCGTAACACTTAGAGCATAAGAAACATATGGACATGTACACAGCATGACATACATGATGGATCCGATTACGGAGGCATACGGGATCGCACTCAATTTCTCCAGCTCATCAGGTGTCGAAGGACACTGATTCTTGCTGAGAGAAATACCATATGACATGGGTAGGAAATATTTCTTGGAATTCTACATATTTAACCGTTTCAATACCTTGTTAATGTACATACTTTGGCTTAATCTAATTAACCTTCTTGATCTATCTCTATAGATCTTTATGCCCAAGATGTATGCTGTCTCTCCAAGATCTTTCATTGAGAAACTTTTTCTCAACGAAGACTTAACAGCATCTAACATAAGAATATCATTTCCGATCAACAATATGTCATCTACATATAAGACCAGAAACACAAGTGAGTTTCCACTAGCCTTTTTGTAAACACAAGGCTCTTCTTCATTCTTGATGAAGCCAAACACTTTGACTACCTCATCAAAACAAAGATTCTAACTCCGAGAAGCCTGCTTCAGCCCATAAATAGACCGTTGCAGCTTGCAAACTTTCCCAGCATTCCCTGGATCATCAAGACCTTCAGGCTGTGTCATGTACACATCCTCACTTAGGTTTCCATTAAGGAAAGCTGTCTTGACATCCATTTGCCATATCTCATAGTCATGAAATGCGGCAATCGCTAGGATGATCTGGATAGACTTTAGCATAATGACGGGCGAAAACGTTTCATCATAATCAACACCTTGAATCTGCCTGAAACCTTTCACCACCAATCGTGCCTTATAGATGTAAACATTTCCATCAACGTCTATCTCTTTCTTAAAAATCCATTTACACTCAATGGTTTTTACACCATCGGGTGGATCGACCAAGTTCCAAACTTGGTTCTCTCGCATGGATTTCAACTCGGATCTTATGGCTCCAAGCCATTTCTCAGAGTCTGGTCCCATCACCGCTTCCGTATAGGTTTTAGGTTCATCATTGTCTAACAATAATACGTCGCGCTGTCCAGTGGTCAGAAACGCAAATCGCTCGAGCGCACGACTCAACCTTTCCGACCGTCGTGGGGCTGGTGTTTCAGCAACAGGTTTGGCAACACTTTGCATATCGAGTTGCGGTTCAGTAGGAGATGAAACAATTTCTGGTGGCTCTCGAACTTCTTCGAGATGCACCGTGCTCCCACTAACCCCTTTCGAGAG
>KE371330.1:492757-523419 GCA_000418225.1 Zizania latifolia
AATGAGGGAGGACCCCTCTATTTATAGCCAAAAATCCCTAGAGATAAGTATGTCCAACTAATCTCCGATTTTCATGTTAATAGGTTTCTTAATAGAATTCACTTCTATCAAAAATAGCTCCGTTTGCTTGCTATGTTGTGGGAGGCAAAAGCGGCCGAGGGTCAAAGCTTATAACGCAGCCTGCAACAAACAATGCTTGGGCCTTTGTGACCCAAGGCCTACGATGGCACTATGTGAGCGATCAAAGCTGTTTTTTTTTTGTGTGGTTTGGTGCATATTGTTAACCTAAACTCTGAAAGGCACGGCTCGATCCTACGCAATGTTGCAGAACACAAAGGACCTAAATTTGCCAGGAACTATTCCCAGCAGCGCATTCTGGGACCCATTGGGTGCCCCCAGTCAGCAACAAAATGTACTATTAACTACTAACACGGAGCATGAAATTCCACAGTGCCAGCCGGCTGGGCTGCTGCTGCTCCTTCCCCAAAGTCCACAGGCTGCTGCAGCTTACAACGCGGTTTCGCCGTGTTCGGCCCTGTTCGTTTTAGATTTACTTATGGCTTAAGTTTGGACACGCTTTGCTTCTGGTCTGACTTATAGCTTACGTCTGGCTCGAGCACGCTTTCCAAAAAATCTGCATGAAAATTGTCTAAAAAATATTTTAAAGTCAGTTATCAACTCTTTAACGTTAAATTTATTGTTTAAATCCTTAAATAATTATCATAAATTTCAGCTTTATCAATCTTCATCTTGCACGCTCTGTTTTAAAAGAGACAAAGGGCCGAAAAAATTGGGCAAGCTGGTCAGACGGATCAGTAGCTGACAAGCCGAGAGCGTACGCGTCGAGTCCACCCACAGCTGCAGATTCAGACAGCAGGTCGGCAATGTTTCCTTTCCCTGAAAGTGAACGCACGCAAATGCGTCAAACTCTACGCGAGTAGCAGCATCGTCCTGCACCTGCAGTCCTGAACTCCTGGCTGCTGCCCGCCGTTGCTAGCTAGGCCACTCTTCTTCATCCAAAATTAAGCCCAAACCTGCCATGCCGTGAGCGCAGCATGTTAGACAAAACACAGCTTAAGCTTTTAGGTGAACCAGAGTCGAAGCATGAATCTCTCTCACTTTCTCTTTGGATAGAGATGAAACACGACGCATCGATAGCTTAAACTTTTGGGTGAACAGAGAGGATATGAATCAGACCCGTTTGAAACAGTTACAGATTCTAAGAAACAGAGCCGGTAAGTATCTAACTAGTAAAAATTTAGAAAAACTGTTGTTTTTTAGCTTCTAGCTTCTACGGCTATTGAGTTCTACAATCTAAATTCATAATCTGAATCATTTGAAAAAAAAAATCAAATTCTAAAAATAGATACAGTTATAAAAAACTCTGTAAAGATCCTCGTTCTCATTAGCTACTCAAAGGAAGAGAGGATTGCAAAAACGGTGGCGTGCACACTATTCTTCTCTTCTTACTCCATGCGTGAGTAGGCAACAACAGCGCCAGTGTTTCACGGCCGACCCCCAACTCGGTTTCAAACCAAACGGCCTCTTTTCACTCACGCATCGATCGATCAATGTGGTTAGCTGTTAGACGCACGTACACATCCTGACATGCAATGCAAAGTGGCCGGTCAAGTCTTTGGTCCTCTAATACGGCCAATCCCACATCTGCTAACCTAGCTAGCTAGCTAACTCTCAAAGTTTCCAGCTTTTAAAAACCCATTTCTTCTCTATCCCTCTCTCTCGCCACGTCGTGATGGCACCAAACTGTGCAGTCCCTGTCACGAACTCTTGCTTCCATTGGACGTGGTGTACTCAGCATGAAGTGACTCCATGGCTTGTTCCATTTCGCCTAGCTACTAATTGATCAATTAACTACCCTTAAACAGTACTGCGCACAGTATCACTTACGTTTCGTTTCAGATTGTTTTAGGGCAGGTTTGGAAGATCTGTCTACGCATCGAGCTACACCATCTCATTCACTGTCCATTAGATATACACATCTAGTACTATCTCAGCTATCATGGATGCAAAGAAAAAAAAACTGAAAAAAAATGGAAACAGGCCAGTACAGTGTTAACTCTCTCGATGGAATTTGTTCTTTTGGTTTAGAAATTATAACTAATTCGTGCAGAGAGCGACGTGATTGCGTCGTGTCCCGCGACCGTCAGGCAGGGCGCGCTCGTGTGGCCAGCGCTGTCTCCCCGCGAACTCAGCTGGGCTAGCTCAGAATTTGCTCTCCAGACGCTACGCCTGCCTGCTTGCAGCTTACGACCCATGGAGCCCGCGCGAAACGGATTAAACAAACCGGATTAAAAAGGTTTTTAATGTGTTGTTCTAAGTAGATGCGTCATCGATCGTGCGGCAGAATTGAAATGGATGCTTGCTGCGAGCTAGCTCGATCGTGTTTGGGAGATATACTAAGACGGATAATGTGGTAGGTTGGCGGTGTTTCAGTGTTGGTTTGGACAGTGACAAGGGAACTGAAAGTCTGAAATGGGTAGCAGCGGAGGAGAGTGATGATCTAACACTCCAAACTGATTGACCGGCAAGAGAGGCTCTTGATTCAGGTGAAAAACCAATCAAGTTCTTCCGTGCAGAAGAAAGGAAAAGAAAAATCTACTACAAGAAGTGAAACAGAGTTTTTTTTTTAAGCAATTCACACAAGATAGTGTAGAGGTATATATTGATATAGAAGAAGAAAATACAAGACTACTACTCTGGGAGACAGTAATTAGGAGAAAAATAAAAACACTCGGACAAGCAACACCCTGCCACTCCCAAACTAGGCCAGCGCGACACCACTTGCACCACTCCTACAGACGACGATAACAGCAGACGAAAACGACTACCACCAGACCGAGGAAACACCGCACAATCGAGAAGGAAGACGACAAAAAAAGAAAAGAGCTCCAAGAGAAAGGAGGAGAGGAAAACGAGAAGAGACAATCAACGACTGCTGTGACACCATCAGAGGAAACCACATCGGAGAGAAGCTGGCCGTCGCTAGCTCCGAGCAACCTCGAATCCCACACAGCCGCCACCGCAAGATAGATCTGATCCCCAAACCACCGTCGACGGGCGCCGCACACCACCTCCGGCCTTTGAACACCACCTCCAAAATATCGCGCCGCCGCACTCCGCCTTCTGGTCTCCGCGCCGCCGCGCTCCGACCCCTACAGCTGCACACCGCCTCATGGCTACCGCTCAGCAGCGCGCCGAACAGAAGAGCTCACATCGCGGCCGTCCCAGCCGCTGCTAGACGCCGCCTGCAGACACCGAAACACGCCTCCATGCCGACGCCGCGCGCCTCCGTGCAAGGGCAACACTACCGGGCACTGACACCATTCCCCTGCTGGGCGCCGACTCCACGCCGCTGCCGGGCGCCGTCACCGCACGCCATTGCTGTCACGTCATCGTCAGCCACCGCCACGCCGCGGGCGGCATCTGTCGCACCGCCATCGGTCGTTGCTGGGCACGCCTCCGCGCGGCAGCGCCACCGCGCGCTGCCGAACGCGCCCCCTCGTCGTCGAACGCCTTCGCGCGCGCCATCGCGCCACACCCTTCGCATCACGCGCCTTTGCGCCTCCCGCGGCGCCCAGCTCCACGCTACGCACCTCCGTGCCACCCATGACACCGGCCTCCGTGACGCCCACGGCGCTCGCCTCCGCAGCCGCCGCGCAGACTCCGCGCAACCACGACACCGTCGCACGCCTCTGCGCCACGTAGCTCCGCGCTTCACCACCGCTCATCGCCAGATCTGGCCGTCGTGCGTCGGATCTAGCTGCCGGCCACGCCGGCTGCCGCTCACCGACGTCGGACCGCCAGCTGCTTGGCACGCACCACTGCACACTCGTTGAGGCCAAAAGGAGAAGAAGGGGAAGAGAAAGGCCCCGTTGCCGCCTTCCTCGTGACCTCCCGAGGGTCCCGACGGAGGGCTCCGACGACGACGAGGAGGAGAGAGGAGAGAGGACGGCGGTGGCTAGGGCGAGAGGTTTCGCCCGAGCCATCGCCAGAAGTGAAACAGAGTTGCTACAAGGATCATTGGATAAGTTTGAGCTGAGTCTTCTTAGACCTTGGTGAAACTTGACGCATCTGAACCGTGTTGTTTGGAATTGCATGCGCGTCTATGTTCAGGTTCCAGAAATCTGAATTGCGAATGTTGGAGATTGAGTGGTTGACTGCTCCAGAAAACAGCTACTACCTCCGTTTTAGAATATAAGTCATTTTTGTCTTTTTCAGATTCATCTATAGATCTATAAATCTAGACACATATAGATGAATCTGAAAAAAACCAGAATAACTTACATTCTAAAACGCTGGTAATGTGATTTTTATCCTCAAAAGTTTTCAGAAATCACACCGGCAAATCTATGTATCATTCTTGGCTAAGATCAATGACCATGTCCTGAAGACTTCAAACGCTCAAAGCCATTCAAGCCAAGGAATGTATACTTTTGCAATCTGACGTGTGACATTTCAGGCAGTGCATTGTCCTGCACTGAAAAATCTGAAATTGTAATCAAACTTGAGCTTTCAGAAGACTGAACTATATACACATGGTCTTGATTTGATACTCCTAAAAAACAACACTATATGAGACAAAGTGACAAACAGTGTCCACTTACTGTAGAAGCCGCACGTTTTCAATTCATTTTTCTCGTCTTTTGCGGCAAAAGTTAAATCACTTTCAAACACCATACGACGACGTAAATAAATTCCTCCAAGACCAAAATTTTGGTTCCACTATACTTGCAAGAGGCAGAGCCACACGGTAGCTGGGGTGCCTTAGCATTTAGGTCTAAAAAAGAATTTAGTATCTAGTATATCATATTGATCACATATATATATCCTTAGGTCTGATATGTGCACCTTCTAATTTAAAAACCAATTAAAAAACTAAATAGAATACAAATAGTTCACATATATATATATATCATATTGATATACTTCATCTATTTTTTGTTAGCTTACCCCTCGTACCTACTACTACGTAGGGAAGGAATTGGATTAAACGACTTAGCAATTGCCAATCGTCATCAGAAGCTAGTTCTATCTTGGCGTCTTGCACAACCTTAATTACCATATCATGTCACACTAGATAGAATATTAAGCAACTGGGGTTGTATATATATACGCAAATAGCTTTCGCTCCATATTTGACTATACCAATGTGGACCTGGATTCATGTAGCTAGATACACGACGAACATATACAATGACGACATACTGTAACCAACAACTAGATATGATTAGCCCGTGCAACGAGTTAATTACTCGTCACAATAATGCGATGATGTTAATAATTAAACTTATAATTAGTATTTAGTAACCAGGCTAAGCTAGAGGGAAACTCTAGATTAGGAAGAGGATCGAAGCCGGCAATCATGTGGGCACGTGCGAGAGCCCCCCGCTGCTACATATTTGCGCGAATTTAAATTTAATTTGGGTTTAAAAAATCTGTATTTCCCGGGACGGATACGTTACGGTTATTTTGGACCACCGACCGTTTCCACGGACACGGCCAAATTTGACCAGCCACCCAACCGCCGTTTGGCGCCTTGTGAGAGTTGTGACGCCTAACCTGCTTCATTACTTAACCCCTTCTTTTGGATTAGCGGCTTCTAATTCTCGATTTCTTTGACCAGACAGTAGCTCGTACGTGGAGAACATGCTCCCCACTAATCACGATCACGATGATCTCATCTCCTATGTCCTAATCTCCTTTTGATTCGATCACCTTTTCTGGCCGGTCGATGAACAAGAACGATCGATCGATCGTCAGATCAAGACCATCCATGCAGAGCTCGAATTTGGTCGAACTTTGTAGATCGAATTGCAATTCGGAACTGTGCAGGCTGAGTTTGCAGAAGAGGAGGGATTTCTCAGGCATTCTGTGGCAACGGCGATCTGCATTTGGTCAGAGCAGCAGAGCCTTCTGTCTCCAAGGCTTAGTTTACTGTGAAATTTGCAAGAAACGGCGCGGAATTGTCACCGCCACTGTGCACCACACGTTGCCGAACAGCTGTTCGCGGCAGCTACACGGTAAAGAGGGAGAGCTGAATAGCTGGCGCTGCGTTAGTGCACTGCTGGGCACTGACGAGTCGCCATCAGCATTCCTCTGACCAACGCATGCTATGCATGCCGATCTGTTCTTCTTCTCTGCTCGTGTGGAGAATACTAATTAACGTAGGCCGTGTTCATGCGCGATTCCTGGCAGAGGAGTTGAAGCAAAGGCTCGTTTCATTCGGGGGACAAATCATATGCTGCTGTCAATCTCATCCATCTTAATTAGTAAAGAATTTTTGCCGTCTTGATTGGTGCTGGTTGTGTGAACCTGAAGGTCCAGTCAAGGTTCCTCTTGAGAGTTGAGAGGATGGATGTTCTTAAGAAACAGGGAGGCTTCAAGTGAAGCCTTTCTGACTTCTCTGATGATTGGTGAGACATAAGTACATAACTCTTTATTAGCAGAGACTGATAAGGAGCGGTATTACTAATATATTACTCTCGTTAGGAAAATTGATCATTTGTGACCCTAAACTCTATGTTTTGACTGTTTGTCAGCCATAAAGTTTGGCTTCGATTAATTATCACCCTAAATTTTGCTTAGTTTGATTATTCGTTACTTTATCTATTTTAATTGTTTTTAAATTTATTTACACATTTTAGATAATATAAAAGATAAATTTACACTCATCTCCAAATAATATCCGTGAACTTTCTACCGCTCAAGACTGTCCGATGTTGTTCTACTGCTTCGCCCGACTGATGTCTCTCTACTTGGGCTCGCCTTTGTCGATTGAGCTACTACCTGATGTCATCCCTCTTCCTCTGTTCACTAATATTATTTGGAGACAATGGTAAATTTATCTTTTTACATTGGATAAAACAAGAAAAACAATTAAAACATGCAAAATGTCAAATAATCAACTAGTTAAAGTCTAAGGTGATAAATAATCGGAACCAAACTTTACGGTATCAAACAATTGAAGTCCAAAGTTTATATATAACAAATGATAAATCTTTTTTAAATATAACAAATGATAAATCTTCCCAGCTAATTCAGATCGAACAAGTAGCAAATTAATCTAGTGCAGTAGCTAGCTACAGTTGTACTTACCATCTGAATCTGATTATCTGACAGGCACACACACCACAGAGAGGAAAACACACACACACACCAAGCCCTGTTGGTATTTGGTAATAGTACGATGGAGCCTTTTGATATTGTGCAAATGTCGGGTCCATGGACAAGAGAGGGCACCACTAGCAACTAGCATTCGTTTCATGGAACTTGTGGGAGAGTAGGCGAGCAATGAGACCCACCACTGAGCTCCCTGTCAGTGCAAAAGCACCGGGACACTGCTCAGCTCCATCTGCTCATCCCCAGGAATACTTGGAACATGTCCTCTCCCTGCTCCATGTATGCACATTTGCACAGTGCACGCAATGCCAAACTGCCAACTTCCACTTCTCTTGGTTTCCCGGCCGCTAAATTGGCAGCCTGCGGCAAGAGGGGCCCCAGCTCTGGCACATCCAAGCAAGCACACATCAGCACAAGTTACAAAGAAAAGAACATGTCCTGAATCCTGATGAAAATTTTACGGCAATCTTGATCTTGCTGGTACAGGCCCCATTCGGTTTTCTCTTCTTTTCTTTTTTGACTGTTGCGCCTCTTTAATCAATCAGTGGCTAGCTCTGTGCAACGTACTCGATCTTGGCATCTTTGCGTCTGTGCCATTGTGCGAAGCTTGTTCATCTGACTCACACGAACAGAAAATTTCATGTGTTCGCTTTGATTGCTGGCGCGGCTCTCTGGTTATGCAGAGATGACAAGCGATGCAACGGTAGAATCTAGGGCTAGAAGGCGTTAGCATTACAGGAGGAAGGACCGAACAAGGAGACGCCGCGGGGCTCCCCGAGGGAAAAAAGGGGGCGGTGATTGCTCACATGACATTCACGGTGCAGCAGGCTGGATGGCGAGGATTGATGGGATTGGATTGGATTGGATGGCGAGAGAAGAGATGACAGGTGAGAGCAATTCGTTCGAGCACGCGCAGCGTGGCAAAGAGGCAACAATTACTTGCGGCCTCCAAAGGTTTCAGGGCCTTCTTGTCCCCTTCCTCTCGGGATGGCAGTTGTGACGGCACGAGTAGCGTACATTTGTATCCATACCTACATACCTACGAGATATTTTTATACGTGTGTCTATGTTCGTTACATGACGAATAAAAATTAGACTCATCGTATGTCTACGAGTATATTCGTTTACCCATTAGTTTAAATATTAAGAAACAAAAGAGGACGAGAGAGGAGTTCGAAAAAAATTACCAATAATTAATTACCATAACTGAACTAAGTGGTTTATCAAAGAAAATCTTACTTTGTCAAAAAAGAATCCTAATAGCTCATATTACCGAAAGATAAAATAACAATCAGGACTAATATGTATATTAACATGCGGATATAAAAAGTGAGAGATTCTTCAGCGTGTAAACAAGTGAAGTGGGCATGGTTAGTCATCCATATTTTGATATACGTGTCTGTTTACCCATCGGGTATAAAGCACAACCTAATATTATGTCTACGGTATAATTATAAAATTAAAAACAAAATCACCACTAATAGCATTTTTACCTATATATAAACGAATAATCGGGTAAGCTTGTCTGTCCCCTACGTGAACCTGTCTGTATGAGGCTCACCATGACATTTCTACCAGCTCAGTTCCAGCAATCAGCTCAGTTCGTTGCTCCTAGAAGCTCGTAATTAAATCTCTAACTACCACGTTCATGCATGTCAACTGAAGAAAGAGATCATCGATCATGGTAAATTCAAATCATAATGGTGTTTGAATTATTTAACAATATAATAGCATAAAAACACATTTGTATTTTCATCTGTAAAGAGCTATATAGCATATTTTTTATTACAAACATGTGGTGTTTGAATTTAACAATATCGTATCATAAAAGCACATTTGTATTTTCAGCTGTAAAGAGCTATATAGCATAATTTCTTAATTACAAACATGGAAAGCATCTACTTGCCCATGCATGAAGAAAATAATTCTCAAGTGTAGACAAAAGAAACAGGTTTGGAAAATAACTTGCGCTGGATGTTTCCAAAAGTCGACATGTTAACACTAGTCCCCAGGAGGGAACAAATTTTGCAAGGTAAACAATGGGAAGGAGTTGCATTAGTGGTCATTGTGGGACCAATAAACCTTCAACAACAAAAAAATTTAAGCCCCAGGGTACCAGTACCAGACCTACCATAGGCCATAGCCTTTCCATTTTACTATTTATTGCTACCTCCTATGAGACTGATGTGACACCCAAGGAAGCAACTCAAAGAAGCATATAGAAGCCCTGAAAAAAGCAAAATTTATTGTTAAAATAAGTTATAATTTTATGTTGGATTTTGTTAGTAAAAAAATTTCTCGTCACCAAATGTTCAGCGGAAACTACTGCTGCTTAACCTGACACACTGACAGTAATAACATCAGTAGTCTGTTGCTTATTCAGAAGAGCTTGGCGGCTGAGCTGCAATCTAGGAGTATATGACTAGATGTCTACTTATAGACAACGGGCTCGGCGTTTGGAAAGATAATTCGTTCCTATTACTATTCTGCACACATTTTAAAAATTAAATGATATAATTTTAAAATTTTATATCATTAGTTACCCACTAGGGGTGAAACGGGGAACATGCACAAGAGAGGCCCGTGGGAATGTTCCGGGCAAGGAGGCCCTGGCCTTCACACACTGATGAATACTGGGCTGTAACTTTAAGCCGTGAACAATATTTACTTCTTGCTGTTCCACCTCATGTTCCATTGCTGAATCAGAAAGTCTTTCTTATGTGCTGTGGTTTTGTTTACCTGGTTCTAGGGTTAGTTTAGGGTTCAGGGTCTTTCTTTGTGAGATGAGGTCCACAGTACTAATATCCTAGCTCCATCGTGTTTGTTTCTGACTTTCTACGTAGTTTAGAGTTTTCTGTACGTTACATGAGCCAATGGATCCACGATGCATGCAGCATGGTGATGTTTACAACATGATCATGATATGCTAGTTATGGACTCACAATATTAATGAAATGGTAACACGGTGAGCACAGGGCAGGACCATGTAATGGAATATTAGCACAGCCAATCTTCAGGGTTAGTGGAAGGCAAAAGCCTGGTTAGGATAAAAGTGCAGGTGTCTCACTTTTGAGTTCTGAACATTATAAGATGCAGAGACAGCAGAGCTACAGAATTCTGTTGCTCTGTTCCAATCTTTCCTGGTGCCACCGTTCAGAGTTGGTACAGCCCATGGAACAAATTGCCCTGCTTTTCAAGGGAAAACAGCATACTTAAACTACAAATTGGCACCTTGTTGTTAGATTGTTTTTGTCAAGCGACTGGACATACATGCCTACAGGAGAGGAACAAAAATAAGTGTTCATACAGATACAGTACACAACATATTTTTTCCTAGTAATTTAGCAAGCAGATGTCTCTCACATCAAAAAAAATACAAGTTATTTCTCATCATTTATTGTTTGCTTTTCTTTGTGTCTCTTAAAAAACAAGAACAGCGACAACTCCATCAGTACGTCTTAGCCAATGGGCAGGTGATGTATGAATGTGTGTACTACACCATACACCCAGAAAATTAAAAAAAAAAAAGCCATTTGTATATATCTCCAAATTTATAAAGTGAAGTGTGCTCGTTAGACTCGCAGCAGCTGAGCTCAACTAATCACAAAACAAATCATTGCAGGGGCAGGCAAAGGAGCTAAAGTAAACAAGACCAAAAAACCAAGCAAACAAACAAATTTTCCTCTTCTTTTTATATAAAAACTGAAAATTTAGTCGCAACCAAAACGAGCTAAGCTGTCGTTCGGTAAGTACTCCATTTCATTCGAAAAAATTATTTCTAGTATTTCAATTCTATTTTAAAAGACTTTATTTTTATATCTTACTCATTATTGATTTATAAAGTAAGAGGTTCTAGTATTTCAATTCTAATATTGTTTTCTTATTGATTAAACTAAAATTTTATTTTTTATTACTAATTTATCAATTTTATTTCAAAACTAAAATATTTTCGGCCGGAAGAACTAAGGTTGCGCCTTTGGATGGGCACAGTGGTAGTACACTAGTACTAGTAGCTCCAGCTATACGAACTGCAAATTGGGCATGAAATTTAGCGGCAATGAGGCGAGCTCAAAATAATGGAGCCGGTTGCCCATTTGGGAGACACGATCGAATTGTTTAATCTGCAGGCCCTAATCCCGACTTCCCGAGCTCTTCTCTCTCCATTGCTCTCCTTATAAGCAACCGGTGAAGCCGCTGCTGCTGCACCACTCCTCACCGCCTCAAGGAAGAAGAAGAAGCAGCAGCAGCACACGCAGCAAGCTAAGAGATCACCCAACCAAGCAAGCGGCAGCGGCGGCGGCAGCAGCAGAAGCAGTGAGCTAGCATGACGGGGTTCGGGTCGCCGTGCGGGGCGTGCAAGTTTCTGCGGCGCAAGTGCGTGCGCGGGTGCGTGTTCGCGCCCTACTTCTGCCACGAGCAGGGCGCGGCGCACTTCGCCGCCATCCACAAGGTGTTCGGCGCCAGCAACGTGTCCAAGCTGCTCGCGCACCTGCCGCTCGCCGACCGCCCGGAGGCCGCCGTCACCATCTCCTACGAGGCCCAGGCGCGCCTCCGCGACCCCATCTACGGCTGCGTCGCCCACATCTTCGCGCTCCAGCAGCAGGTTCGTACGCGCCTTGCATCCATCAGCGCCTCCTGTCTCTGTCGATCTCTATGAGTGCATGTCGTCGTCGCTCGTATGCTGATTTCGGTGTCGCGGCGTTTGTCGATCAGGTCATGACGCTGCAGGCGCAGCTGGCGTCGCTCAAGGCGCAGGCGGCGGCGCAAGGGATGCAGGATGGCGCCAACCAATTAGGGTATGGCGCCTACGATCAATGGTGCGGCAGCAATGGAGGAGGCCTCGCCAGCGGCGCGCCGGCGGCGCAGCCGTGCGCGTACCCCAATGGCGCCGGCCACGAGTCCATCACCGCGCTGCTGGTGGCCGGGTCGGACTACATGCAGCAGTCGCTGTACCACGCGTTCGAACAGGCCGCGGAGGCCGGCTCCATGGACGAGGGGCAGGCGGCTGCTGCGGCCTTCGAGGCGGCGGCGGAGTCGTCGTCGTGCGGCATGGCGGCGTCCTTCGGCGCCGACGAGTGCGGGTGGAGGTCATCGTCGGGATACCAAGATTGCGAGGACCTGCAGAGTGTTGCCTATGCTTACCTTAATCGCTCGTAAGAACTAAGAACTACCACTAGTGCAGAATATATCACAAGATATATATATAGACATATATATCTCATCAATTCCTGATCGTGTTTTGGATCGACATGAATCTGTTTGGACAATATATGTGCTAGCTTCAAAGCTGGCGTCGATCGATCTCATCTAGCAATAATTCAGATGGATATGATGTGAGAGTTCATTGATATCGAATTATCGATCACTGTAGAAACCTGATTACATTAGAAATCAAAATTTCTTTAATTCTGATATGATCGATCATGCATGGTCCTTTTTCTGTTTGGGCATGAGTTTTCTTCTCGATTGATTGAATTGAACTCTATTTGTAACTGCAGTATGCAGTCTGTGACAGACAAATGTACGTATTTCGAAGAGGAGCTAGAGAACCTGCTATATATACAGTAGTAGTGACAGACAACTGATTCATGGCCGGCCACACATCAGAAAATCCAATTAGACTACTGTTTTCATCGACTCCCTAACTGAAACCCTTTTATGAAACAAATCTTATACTTTATAGTGCCCTTTCCAGGTAGTAATTAATTACTGCCTAGTTCTAATATATAGTGTAGTAGTGTTAACTGTTGATATGAGATCTCTAGTTTCTCCATGGGAGGTGTACATATGTGTATACTTAGCTTGTAACATGCGATGATGCTGAATAGCGTCAAATAAATATATGCTTTTTCCCCAGGTATATACAAGGGATAAAAACTTCTTTTTGATGATTACCTTGTATATTAGGGTTTCTAATATATATGTAGCTAGGCCTTAATTATATATATTCCATTGATTTCTTGCCTTTCATCTATTCTATTTTGATCATGATTACCTGGGGATAACTCCCATAAGATGTTATTAATTTATGAATAGCTTTTCGTAGACTGTGTCGTTTCATAATTAATTGTGTGAACAATATTAAGAAAAAGTTTACTTTGTCAGGAATAAGTGTGCTATTAATTTCCCTTTCGTTCATTAAATCTGAAACAGGTCAACTAAAGTGGTGATTCGAAAAAAAGGTCAACTAATTAAAGTGATAAAAAGCTCTTTGCAGACAAACTAAATTAAAGTTAGTTGTACGCTCCACATAGTGTTTTTTTCCTTTCAATACACATGGATTAATTAAAGGAGCTAATTAAGTACATATATTGAAGCAATGCAATATATATATATATATATATATATATATATATATAATGATCGAAAAGTAAAACAATAATAAAATAAACTAATAATAATTTGCGTCCTTACAACACAGGCATCACAAGAAAGTTGTTTATCAATCGTAATTAGCCTAATACCTGGAAAAATGAAAGCTTCAATCATTGTTTTCTTTACAGTGAAGAGCATTATATATCTTCTCATGCATGTATGCCATTGCTCATGACCCACATATTTTCTGTAAAACAACATAGCATACCAAGCTATATATATCCCTCTGAAAAAAAGTAAATTAAGCTCAACTATATATGCTGCTCTAAGTACTGTTTCATCGATATGATGCACTTAACCTCCTATATAAAATTTCATCCGTCCACTTTGCTGATGAAATATTAAGGCTCTGTTTGTTGTGATGATCGGATGAGATATGATGAACGTACAGCGGCAGAGAAACGCGGCAGGTCATTATGGTACGATTAACTGATTAAGTAAGTATTAAATATTATAAAGATAAAATTGATTTGTTTTATTTTAAAAATAAAATTATATATATAGTTTTAAAAATTGCAGGTTCTAAGTGTTTGACAAGCGTGCCACCGTAATCCAGGTAATAAGGACTCCTTTAGACAACTTATTGGCATCTTAATTATGCTTAAATTAGAAGCATATTATATGCCAGATAAATTATATATAACCAACTTAAGTAATAATCATAATCAATTACATAAACAATAATCAAAATCCGTTATCTTCATGATTATTTTAAGTTGTCCTAGAAGGGGGCCTAATTCGACGAGACAAGCTGAGTCCAATGCTACCTAAGTATTTTGATATAAGTAAAAACACACACGACATGGAGGGGAGACCTGCTATAAGTGAAAAAGAAAATATAATTTTGGGAGTTACATGCTATATGGTGATTTTTTTTGGGAAAAAAGAGAGTAAGAAGATGAACATGCTACTGTCAAAAACTGCAGCCTCACATTGACAATATTCTGGCACTTCTAGCATGACTCAGATATTGCTTAGGAACCTCGAGGTAGTTGGGATTAATCATGTCGAAATTATCTGAAAATACAGTGTTAGATATAACTGTGTTCGAATTCAACACATGCCCCTGACTTTTAACTTGATACTGCCTACCGTCAGATTATGAGCAAACAATGTACACACAATTAAGCGCTAGGGAAGTAATTAAACACAGGTAGCTAAATGGCAGCTGTTGTAGCAAGAAAAATTGTAGACAGCAATGTACATTCTAGATCACTTATCAATGTCCAAAACATAAGTATTTCTGACCGGAGGGAGTATGAATTTAAATCGATGTTCGGAATTAAACACATAAAGGAGAAAAATGCGTGTGTGTTTTCACAATTGAGAAGATGATCCAGACCTCTTCTCTCACTTATCTGAGGAAAAAAAAGGAGACTAAAGCCTATGAGGTCCAACGCAATCCATGCGGCCCATGATGCACGTAGGAACAGGTTATGTCGTTCCATGGCCGAATCCAGTGCAGTCGCCAATCAGGTTTGCTCCTTGAGATCGGACGAGCCAACTCAAAACCAAAAGCTAGTCTATCCCTTTAGAAAGTCCAGATTTTAAAAATAGCTCGCACTCATCTGATTGGTGAGAATTAAAAAACTATTATTTTCTATCTTCTATATTCTAGTTTATTATTAGATTTTGTAGCTATTGAGTTTTACAGTATAGAACTAAGATTTGAATTGTTTAAAAAGCTTGTGATTCTAAGTGACTACCAGAAACATCTCTAAATAGATATGAACAAGAGGGACAGAGCTAACGCAAACGAGAGAAGATACACATGCTTTGTAAACTAATATCCAAGCTAACATGTGTAGATGTTAGACTTAGAAGGATATCATATAGTCAATTTAAAATAGTAAACATTTTTTTCTCCAACTTGATCCGCCCGGCCCAAAGACACACTCCTCTTTTGCTGCCTGCATCGTCAGTTGCCAGCTCTGTTTGTGCAATTCATGTTTGCCACATAAAAGTTTATATGATTCAGGAATATGAAATCTTTGCGCCCCTTTACAGCTGAAATCGCAAGTAATACAGTACTTGTATCTTCACCAAATTATGCTCCAGGGAAGTAAGAGTACATCTGAACTTTGAAGAAAATGGGACGCTGTAAGAAAGGGAGAAACTTTTTTTCTGGTGCAGTTTAATTCATCTGGAGTAGCTGCCTTCCTCCTGCTCGCCGAAGCAGTACATCTCTTGAAGCGACGAGCCGTCGGAGCGAGGCGCGCTGTAGCAGTCGGAGCTCTGCGTCGACGTCATCGACTGCTCCAGCTGCCACGCTTGCTGCTGCTGCTGCAGGAGAGGGTTTCCGGCGGCCGTCATCATGCTCGCCGCCGCCATCGTATGCGCCACCTGCGTCTTCGCCTGCGCCACCTGCATCTGCAAGGTCGCGAGCTGCATCGTTGCACGCGTTCATGCAAAGTTAGTTCGACTCATGCAGTCATCCGCGCACGCGAGAGAGAGTCAGAGAGAGGAGGCCAGGCCGCCAGGGTTTACCTGCTGCTGCAGCGCGAAGATGTGGGCGACGCAGCCGTAGATGGGGTCGCGCAGCCTGGCCTGCGCCTCGTAGGTGACGGTGGCGGCGACCTCGCTCCGGTCGCCGGGGGCCACCTGCTGCAGCAGCTTCGCCGCGTTGCTCGCGCCGAACACCTTGTGGATGGCCGCGAACTGCGCCGCCCCGTCCTCCGCGCAGAAGTAGGGCGCGAAGATGCACTCCGCCGCGCACTTGCGCCTCAGGAACTTGCACGCCCCGCACGGCGACCCCGGCACGCCGCCGCCTCCAGTGGACGCCATGGCCGCCGCCGCCGCCGCCGAGACGTCTGATATATCGACAACGATGTTGATCACCTTGCAGCAAGCTAGCTAGCTAACTTCCGGGACGCTTTCCCAGCTGCAGGTAGCAGGAGAGACGCCGAGTTTTATAGAGGAGAAGACTCCAAATGCTGCGAGGCCGCGAGGGGACAGAGCCAGAGAAGAATGCGCATGATGTACAGGAGAACCAGGGACATGTGTGTCTAGTTTAATTTCTTTTCTTTATCTTTTTGCAAAATGACTCGTCTAATTTCAAGGAGTACACCAAATACTCGAATATAATAAACACGTTTCTATAAAACAAAAGAGCATCTCTTGCGTCTCAACCCCCCCAATATTGCTCATCTGCATAATTTATGGCCCACACATTTCATGAGAGGAATTAATGGCCTCTGCTCAAATTCACAATAACTTCCCGATTATCTTCAACTTTACACATGAAAGGCTTCACTGAATTTTTACTCTAAACCTGCTACTATATCTAACATAATACTATACAAGATAAATCGAATTAAACAGTTAGGAGTGGACTCGTTTGGAACTCATGTTTCATATGAATTAGTTCGATTCTAAAATTTCTCCGTTCTAAAGTTGTCTTAGATTTTCGTATGAGGTTGAGAAAAATTCCCGCGTTCAGGAGGAGGCAGAGTGCGTACGTGTGATCTGTTCGACTAAAGTGCAGTGGGTTCAGCAGATGCCCCGTTTCCTGGGGCGGAGAAATACTAACACATGAAAAGGAAACGGCAGCCATGCACGGCGGCGCCTTTTGCCGCCGAACGCTGCATGCTTTTAGTGTCAGAGAGTACTTACTCCTCGAAAAAAGATAATTATCACTCTTAATACAATCATTTATCATGTAGTCATCTCATATAAGAACAATGTATAATATAATCTAAACCAATAACATGCAAACCAGAATAACAAAATATTAAAGCCGTTTCTTGATATCTACAAATTATCGTGTCTCAGTCTGAAACTGGGACTCTCCTCTCTTGAGGCTCCGTTCGTTCGGTACAGCGATGCTTGTCTGTAGCACAAATTTTCAGGCTTCTTGCCTGCACATCACATCACACGGGCAACCAACATCGCTATCGCCCATCAATTATATATGTGCATGCCTGCCTCCCTCCGTTAAAACGAGCAGAATATTGGAGTGCAGTTTTGGTTACACTCTGATTGACATTGGGGCCTTCAGACTTCAGAGAGTTAGCAGCATTTGTAGTTTTGTTTGTACGTACCCGACTCATCATGGTCGATGGATGGATGGATCGAAGCTATGGTGGTTCATGATGAACGACACTAGATTGTCCTTAATTATTATAAAACTGATCTGGGGTTGTTGCAAAGCTCACCTCAAGTGCGCCAGCTCTGTCGACGTACGACAGAAAGAAGAAAAGAAACTCACTCTGTTCATCATCTGCTACTGGCTTTTGCATTAAACAATCTAAAGCCCATGGAGCCGAATTGAAATTGTTTGCACGTAACCTGGCCATGGTTTCTGCAATGATGCGTCTTCGAACGTACGTGCAAACGCACACTATTTTCATGGACGCCACTGCACTTGTGATTGCCTCGTTTGTCTGCTCCCTCGAATCATTTTCTCTCTCTCTTTGTGTACGTGTAAGTTCTTGCCCGGTGTGTGCGTACGTGTACATGTCCTCCACTACAAGAACACACGGGCGACGGCTCGCGATTGAGAGTGCAGGGCATTAAACAACCGGGGAGTAGGCGCGAACAGCTAAGGGGTGCGTGTGCAGATTGGAGGAGAAGTTAAAGAATTCAGAGCTTGCCGGCGTCAGATGCAAGTTCAGAACTCAGAAATTTGTTTGAGGGAAAGAATCCAGAAATTTTCGTTTGTTTTTTGGTTGGATATCGTTGAGCTCGGGTTGATAAACAGCTTGAGGTTGGGATGTCGCAGAGGTAGAACTAACGGTGACGTTGATATGATTCCCACGGTCTGTTTGGCGAGTGTGAGAAGGGGATTGGAGGTTTGCATCAGGGAATTGGTGGTGAGATTAGCGAGAGGGTTTGACTTTTACTCCTGATCTTTTGTTTGACAAAAGTGACGGAAATTTTGAAGAGTTTGGATTGAGACTATATAATTTCAAGTTACAATGGAGGGGTGAGATTTATTTAGATCAACTTGAAATATCACTTTAAGAAGTCAAAGTAAGGGTATGTTTACCGAAGCTTCTATCAGTTGTATATACTCCTATAATTCAGAGCCTGTTTACGAGAACTTTAAATTATAAGAAGTAACTGGTGAGTATATAGCTAGAAAGAATTTAGAGAAGATGGTGTTTTTCATCTTCTGAATTCTAGTCTATTTTTAGATTTTATAGTTATAGAATCTCGTAATTTGAATTTAGAATCTAAATCATTTTGAGAGTTTCAAATTGTAGGAGTCCAAACAGACTTTTAAACTCTCATAAATGGTTTAGATTCTGGCCTAGGTGGTGAAACTAAATAGCTATAGAATTGTAAATGAGTCTATACTTAATCATATGTTTCTGACAATCTCTCCAAATAGACCTTAAAATGATTTGTTTTGATCCAATTCCGAGAGATATACTGGGCCGGAGTTGCTACTAAATTCGCGATCTGATTATGAGACAGTGAACTGGGCCGTAATCGCTGCTACTGTTTGCGATCTAATTCTGTGACGAGAAGGCCCATCAGTTCCGGCATTGCCGGGCGGCATGGTCAGTGGTTCAACGCAACGCCTTACAAGTTACAACGCTGTCTTTCCATCCAATCCATGCAAGCAGATGAGATGACAAACGGACCAGTTTAAACAGTTTCATGATTGCATATGCAGAATCAGATGGAAATGAGCTGCGACGAGCTCCGTTTTGTGCTTGGCCCAAATACTCTCTCCACTGAACTTTTCCAGGAGCTATCAAACGCAAAATCCTCTGCCCCTGCATCACTGCAATGCATGCGCTTCAGAGTTCAGACAACCGTATCTCTGAGGCTCAGCTAAGGTCCAGCATCTGACAAGACCTTCAGTGACGAATTGGCATATCTGCAACCTGGAATGCAATTAGGAAACTAGTCTAGACGATCCATCAATTCCATCTCGATCAAATGCAGGGCACATGAACACCCACCGTCGCCGTGACCGCGCCAAGCCGCCGGCCGCCCGCGACACGCCCACCGGCATAACATCGGTGTTCCGGAACATGATATCGAGTAACAGGTATCCTATTATCCTCCCCCGGCGCTACCGGCTACTTCTCCAATGAGCAGCAGCTTCTTCACCTCGCACAACACCTGCAGTACGGCCGCTGTGGCGGGCGGAGTGGACGGGGAGGTCATGAGCCCAGCAGGTAGCAGGTAGCAGAGCCTGTTTGGTGGACCAGACACTCATGAATCATGATCGATCATGACTTGCACCTGCGCCTCGGTCGCCACGTGCTCGGCGGCGACGGCTCGCCGCGCACGCCCGGAGCGGCAGAGCTGCGAGCTGCCGGAGAGGAAGCTGGATTTGGAACTGAGGCTCGGCCGTCGTCCTACTACTATTTGTTACCGCAAGCTGTTTTCTTCTGTCGTATTTACTTGCTGTATTCAAAATATCATTTGACCGACGTACCAATTCAGGTGCGCTAAATAAGTAATTAATATCTTTATTATTATATATAAAAGAACCTACCGGACTTAGATAAATCATATTTTGAGGAAACAACTTGTCGTCCTAACTTTTCTTTATTATTCACGTATATTTTAGAACGACTCGAACACTAGATCTTACAAGTAAAAAAGATCAGTTACTTTGATTACTATATTGATTCCGACTCTCGGCTCTGTCAACTAAATTTATAATCCATATAACTATATTTTAAACAAGAAAATTGGTACAAAACTAAAGCAAGCATGCCCCAGTTTATTAAAAACGACAAAAAAACTCTATCTTAGTTTGTCGGAAAGAAAAAGAACTCCTACGTTAAAAATTAAAAGCAGAGAAAAAAAAAGTAAAGTCTCGTAAATACGTATAATATTTTTACATAACTGTATCTATATATATATCCATAAGCGCGAAAAGCGGATAACATGTCTGTTAGTACATCGATGAACTATAAAATTTCAGTTATAACAAAAACTTATACTTAATTAAGATTGTAGGCTATATAAGATTTTTTATATAAGTAAACAGACAAACTAACATCCTGCTTAATTAAGAAGGCAGTTGAGTGGAGCAGTCAGGCGGAGAGCCACACCGCTCGCGGCAACCTACACCAAGAGGCGAAGCGGAACACGAGGAGCCCGGACGCGAAACCCACCAGAAAATTCTTCCCCAGGAGCGCCCAAATTTCCCCAACCCTCCCCTCCCCTCCGCGTCGCCCCGTCCCCACCACCGCCACCGCTTCCGCCGTCCCCCGTCCCCCCCACCCTACTACGGCCACCGCCATGCGCATCCGCCGATACGCCGCGCGCCTCCTCGCATCCTCCACCTCCACCGCCCCATCCTCACTGCTGCCGCAGCCCGCGGCGGCCTGGTGCCACGCCGCCGCGGACGATTGCGCCATCTGCGAGCTCAGCCGCTCCTCCCCGCAGGTACCTTCGTCCCCCCTCCCCGCTCCTCGTTCCCGCATTATCCCGCCGCGTCGCTCTGAAAGGAGTGATTTCGCCTCGAGTGGGTGGGGGTTCTAATGTCTGGCTCTGGGTTGTTCGGCGGAACCGCAGGTGGCACCGGACGCAATCAAGCAGAAAGGGCACATTGCCGGCCGAGTGCCGGAAGCCGAGCTCAGGAGCGATGCGCGCGTCGACCTTGCTCAGCTACCTCCTGTTCCAGAAGGTGCGTACTGTTCTGCCACTCTTAGGACCACTTGAGTAGCTGAATGTGCTATGGAAATGGCTTGCTGATGTACCAAATTTGTGTTCTCTCTGGTGTTCCACTAACGATTGCAGATCAAGGATGCGATATAGATGATGGACCTCCTCTGAAAAAAGCTGTCACTGGACTGGAGGCTACAATGGGAGCTTGTGGTTTTAGTGATGCTACTGCTACTGAACCGGCAGTTAGACAAGGAGCTTCCGTTGCTAACGGAGCTGTTAGTGGGCAGGAAGATAGAGGGGCAATTTGTCCTGCAGATGAATCAACTGCTGAGCTGGTCACTACTGGGGTAGCTTCTCTTCTGAACGGTGCAATCCCTGAACCAAAAGTTTTAAGAGGGGCTTCACTTGCTAACATAATTGTCACTGAGCCAAGAGTTTCAGGGAGAGTTCCTCTTGTGCGTGAAGCGGCAACTGAACCAGGAGCTGAAATTTCTGTGCCAGAAGCTACAGAAGGAGCTCTCCCCAATGGTGATCCAGAACTTGCAGAGAGAGCTTCTCTTGTCAGTGAAGGTCTAACTGAGCTAGGAGTTACATTCGATGGCATTATGAATATTACAGGGGCTGCTTCCCTTGATAATGATGGAGCTGTGGAACCAGAAGTCACAGGAAGTGCTTCTCTTGTAAATAAAGCTACTGAGCTGGAAATTAAGGGAGGTCCTTATATCTTTACCAGAGTTGCTGCAGAGCCGGATGTTACTGACAGAGCTTCTGCTTCTAGCGGAGATGGTGTCATTGCTTTAGATGAGCCACAACCTCCTGATTGTGATTCAGAGGTTGTCAATGTTCAGGTTGGAAATGCAGGAGAGTCAGTTGCCTGCAAAGTGCACCCTTGTAGAGCCAGTGCAGAAGGTGTTGGTGGTTCCATTAATTCAACTAGCAATGATCATGTTAGAGCCAAGAGTCCAACTGTGGAGGAAGTAGCACCACCTGGTGGATGTGTTGATACACCCAGTGTTTCCTGTTTGTCCGACATTGTGGCTAGAAGCATTGGTAAATCAGGGAGAACAGATATCATATGTTATGCTAGACGCCGAGGCAAAAGGAAGCTGAAAATGGTGGAGACGAAGGAAGAAAATGTTGAGATGGATGATAGTGCTATCTATAATCAATGCGAGGAAAAGCTGGCATTGGAAAGAACTGGTCCCTGCGAGAGTGTGACATCAAGTGCTGTATCTGCAGAGATTAAAATTGCTGACATAAAGAGAGAACTTGAAGATAATTCAACTGCCAGCAAGGGTAAAAAGAAGGGCCAACGATTTGAATGTGAAATTGATTATTGCCGCATGACATTCAAGACACGAGCTGAACTTACTGTTCACAGAAAGAACACTTGCACAGTCAAGTCATGTAGTAGGCGTTTCAGATCCCATAAGTATCTGAGGCGCCATCAGAGCATTCACAATGATGATATGCCATACAAGTGCCCATGGGAGGGTTGTAATATGGCTTTCAAGTGGTCATGGGATCGGGGTGACCATTTCCAAGTTCATAGTGGCAAAAGGCCCTATAGATGCACAACGCCTGGGTGCAGCAGAATATATAAATTTGTTTCAGACTACACCCGGCATAAGAGGAGGTGCAAACCTCAGAGGTAAAAGCTTGTGTGATACTACAGGTTTAGGATAGGAGTAAATCTCGTTATTTCTACTGTAGATGCTTTTATTTATTTGCTGGATGGTCTTTGTCTCAATTGTTCTAACGACTTATAGCTGGATTGCTTGTTACTGACTTACTGTGTTGAGAAAATTTACAATCTGTAGTTCAGAAATTTTGAATGTGTGTCTCAAATATCAGTATACATTCTAAAAAGCCTGTTGATAATATCTGTTATGTTTGCCCATCACAGTAAGTGATACATCAACTCTGTGACTTAGAATTGTATACAAAGTTTTTTTTTCACTTTAAATTGGTTTCAGGATAATATTTCCTGCTTAGCATTGACCTGTTTAATGTGGTTGCATCAAAGTACACCATAAAACTTGTTTATTTTGATACTTCTGCTTATGTTGAGCTTGAGCCATTGAAGTACTTCTTGTATGCATTTCCTGAATAATACTACATATATCATAAAGTAATGGAATGGTATCAATTGGACCATTAATTACTACAGCTGCTATAGAATGTGTAATTGAGAAAGCACGGGTACAAGGAAATAGTTTCTTTGCTTATCTGCTATAGAATGTGTAATTGAGAAAGCAATACGGTGCAAGTCTTGATGTCTAATGCTCTGTTCTACTGAGCATGTGTGCCGACCTGCTTCTGGGGTCCGTATTCTATTTACAATTCTGACACGCGCACCCACCAAATTTGCTCTCAAACATGAAATTCCTCTCTTTTTTCTTGTTAGCGATGTATTAGAAATGAGCATGTTATGTGCTTGTTAGTTTCAAGTTCAAGATGCCTCTCCAAAAAAAGGGTTCAAGATGCCTAAACTTTTCTCAAAGTGAGTGTTATCTGACTCATTTTTGACCTACATGTTACTCCGTATTAACTTAGATGATCTCATATTATTGTCACCAGGTGTTAACATGATCAATAGAGTCATCTTGAAAATGAAAACATATTGTTTTTTTGGTGAAATGGTGGCCTTGATGGCATGAGATGGTTGAAAGTTGGGAATAGGACCATAAGGACTAGGAGGCTTCCTGACAGTGCTAATTAGCTTGCCTGCTCAAGCCATTGGTGATGATTCGTTGCAGTTTGCGTGAGACCGGTATTCCTATGCATAGTCCATTTGGATACTCTTTAATTTGATCGTTTGCGTTCCAGCATTCTTCAGGCATTCCACTGATAGCTTAAACATTTTCAGAACATCCCAGCAGGCGCCGTGCAAGTTGACTAGGCTTTCATTTTGGCTTGTGGTCGTCTCTGTTAGTGTGGTCGAATCTACTCTATGTTATGCTAAACCATTTGATCAGGTAGCTTCTGGAGTCTGGACTCGATCTGGAGAAAACCACAGAACACTGAGACAGTGCATTCTTCAGGTTCGTCTATTTCAAAGGATAAATTAGTATTTTAATTAATCATATTTTGAATATAATCGTCATTAGAAAATTTACACATATCTCTTTTGTCGGTTGGTTGATATCTCGGCATCACTCTTTTTTTTATAATCAAGATAACAGTAGAAATTATTTTTAAATCTTCTATAAATAAAGATAAAGGGTTGTAATTTAACAAATTGCTCTAAAGAGGGTTATCGGTGTGAAGAAGGCTTCAGTTTGTGTTTACATGCCCAACGGCAGTGTGATAGCTTATGCCTTTCGCATTAGTCAGTGTGCAGTAGTGTCTGAATCTGTCAGCTGTGTGATTTCTCTAGTACAATAACATAGAGCACTCCAGCAATGAGCTCTGTGGTTCTGTTGTGCTGTGATTGACTGATGAGGAACAAAACACCCTCCAGGGCCAGAAGTACGGAAATACAAAGTATTGCTGCGTTTAAGCATCAACAGTTTTTCTTATAAAAATCTGCTCATTACAGTGACCCAGTGCCTATTTCCTTATAAGTCTAAGGATTAGCATATTTTTTTCAGTTTAGGATTATATTTGTTTCAGTTTAAGATTATAGTAATCTAGCTTATTTTTATAAGCTGAAACAAACATGTTAGCTTATTAAGTTAGCGTAACTTAGCTTTTTTTTATAAGCTATATTACTATAATCTTGCTCACAGTTACATGGACATTTATATCTTTTTAACACACTATGAGCCCATGGGCTACTATTGTCTAAATGAGCCTATTATCTGGAATGGGCCCAATAGCCTAAGCTTGTTGCTTAGATTTTGTTACCCTAGACTATACACTTATTATAATCATTTGTACTATTTGGTCTGCTACAAACCTGTTGATGCATTGTCACCTGTTAATGGGCTTCGTCATCTACCGATAGGTTTCGCTGCCAAGCTTCGTTATCTACCGATAGACTTCACCAAGCTTCGTCTGGGCTTAATTATCATCACTATTACAGGGTCCGTGACCAACACCCATGAGTTCTTTTTGAAAATAATAAAAAACATTACAGCATGGAGGATTTGATAATGTGGGCACCGATACCCCAGGACACAAAAACTGCACTCTTATTAACCAACATACCATTATATATAGCGTTTTCGGCCGTGTCTTGCGCAAAAGCATCAATTTATACATGTATAGATCTTTGTAAGCAACTCTTCGTAGTTGCTAGCTGGCAAACACAATTTCTAGGAAGGCCACCAGTCCCGTTCACAATCACAGCTACTTAGACTATAACCGAAGGAATAAATTCGTAGATCAGCAATCGGGTGATTCATCGCACCACGCCTTGAAGAGACGACAAACTGGAGTGTAGCAGCTTTTCTTGATTGCTCCAGGTGAACTGACTCAGTTCATGGATGAAGTTGGTAGATCTAACTCTCTGAAATCTTTGCGTATGCTCCACAAGATCTCAGCGCACCGCCTCATGCTTGGCCTGTTCCTCTTCGTTGTAGCTAAGCACTGCAGAGCCATCTCGTACATCTTCTCCACAGCCAGATTGATCGCATCAGTTGCTTCTAGATTTGGATCGAGTGTTTGTATCGCATTGCCCTCCACAAATTTCTCCATTGCCTGTACAAGACGTAGTAGTGCATGTTTCATTGGGCAATGGGAACCATTTGTGATCAACAATAAGGGTTAAAACAGCGTAAAACTAACCCATTTTGCAGTAACACGTTCAATGATCACCCTCTTTGGTTCTATCGGACGCCTCCCGGTTACCAGCTCCACCAGCAGGACTCCAAAGGAGTAGACGTCACTCTTCTCGTTGAGCTGGTATGTTCTGAGATATTCTGGATCAAGATAACCTGCTGTTCCTTTGACTTGAGTTGAGACATGGCTAGCATCAGTTGGAGCTAGTTTGGCAAATCCAAAGTCAGCAACCTTTGCCCGGTAATTATTTGTGAGAAGAATGTTTGACGATTTGATATCCCTGTGGATCACTGGGTGATCTGCATGGGTGAAATATATGGATTAGAATCCAATTGCTACTGTCCCAAGAGGTTTGGCCCTGTATGTGTGATACATTAAAGCAATCATGTATTGAACACCTAACAAAGGATACATTTATTTCTATAAAAGATACATGTTTAGTTAAAAAGATGCATATTTAATATATATATATATATATATATATTTATAATCACATTATAGAAATGCCACAAAAATGCATTTACTCTGTAAACTGCTGATCAGCTCCAAACAACCCACTGCATCAGGGCAGGCTACCAACAACTACTACTCACATAGAGAATCAATTTTATAGAAGACCAAGGGTTTAGAAATTTTGACACAACAATTTTTTACTGTCTATTTTGAGACATTAATAAGCAGGTAAAGACATTATGCTTCCTAAATGTTTGTTCTTCTGAGGGTTTGTCGTTGTGATAGCAGTTCCAGAATCTAATATTGTATTTGTTGTAACTATGGATTATCTTTTCTGAATTCACAAATAAGCACTAAGTTGCAAATACCATTTGCTGAACCTTTCACATCCAAGAACAACATCACATAATTTGGTAAAACTGGAAACACATATAACTAAGATATACCTGAGTAGGTGTGAAGATATGTGATAGCGTGAGCCACATCGATTGCAATATCCAATCTTAGAGAGAATTCAAGAGTTTTTCCAGTAACACCTGTTTATGGCCAACCTCATGTAAGACACAATTAGCACAAACCCTTGCATTTTTCTCTTCATCTTTTTTTTTTGGCAAAAGGGGGGAATACAGGATAATGGGACTCTTACAATCAAGGTGTTCTCGAAGATTCCCATTGGGAACATACTCCACGATGATCAACTGCTCACCACCAAACTCCAGGTACCCATGAAACCTCACCAAATTAAGGTGCGCAATGCATTGCAACGTTTCAATCTCATTCCGGAACTCACGACCCATATGCTTGTCATAAATATTCTGGAAAGGAAGGCGACCAACATAAGCCCTAGGTGATCAGTATTCACTAGCTTAAGCAAACTGAACTTGCATAAGAAATAAGCTCAGACCTTCTTGGCACGTTTGACGGCCATTAGAGTGCCGTCAGGAAGCTGACCTTTGTATACCGTCCCAGAACCACCCTGCCCAATCTTCATGTTCGGCGAGAAGTTTTTGGTTGCTTTCTGGATCTCTGACAAGGAGAACTTTGTGCTTCCAGGGATCTCCATGTCTGAAGAATTCCTGCGCATGGGGCTATACAGTCCTTTAATTGATCTCCTCCTCTCAAAGTTGCTTCCACTACTGGAACCTTGTGAGCTCAACGACTGTGATACTGCTAATTCAACCAAAGTGAGTATCTGAACTAGTTGGAAAAAAACATAACGATGATAACTATTACAGTGAAAACGTAGAAAAAAATGACATTTACATTTTTCAATGAATTCAACGACATTAGGATATTTATTCAGAGCAACACGTTGAACGGAGAATGCATGATTCACCAATGTTTACATACATTGAAATCTCCTTTAAACAGAGAGGGAATTAGCAAATGATGGAGTATAGAGTCTATTGACTGTGGGAGCAAAATTTTAACCAAGATAGGTCCAGGCTTTGATCAAATGGAGACAAAACAGAAGTAATAAAGAACGAGCAATTCAGAGTGTTACACACGTCTGATTAAACTAAAGATGGCAGACGAGAAGGCACCATCCTGGTGCACAGTTGCACACACGCTACAGAACACATACAAGCAAAGCTAAGCTGAATTTTCTTTAAAAAGAACAAACCTTGCCATAAACGAAGGGCAAGTACAACTGAAGAAAATACCTCGAAAAGTTGTCGTCGCAGGATGACATTTTTTTTCTGCCATTAGCCCACAATCAAAATTTGGCGCATAAATCCTGAGATTATACCGTCAATTTAAGGCACCGTACTATAGTAGGCGTTGACCAGGAGGCAGGAGTTGACGAACAAGATATCTTCACCACACAAAAAAAGGACTAGTTTGGCCGACAAAAGTATCATTTTGAATTAAACAAATAACTAGTACAAGACGCGGTGAAGTGGAGAGGAAGAGAAGGAGCATGTGTTTGCGCGACTCACGTTGTTGGGAGGGATGGAATTCGTCGGACAAGGAGGTCTCCGGCGAGTGCGCCTCCGCAGAGACGAAGCAGGACCGGAAGGCGTTGAGGAAGGGGATCCCGCGGCCGGCGCTTCCCACGGACCTTTCGGAGTTGTACGAATCCGTGGTGGCGACAGAGACGTGGGAGAGGTCGCGGCTGTCGCCGGGGTCGCTCCGCGGCCTCTCCCTCGCCCTCGCCGCCGAGCCACCGCTGTTTCTGCTCCCGATCATCTCTCCGGATCAGAAAAGGGGCTCGGAGAGGCTGGCGCCGCGCGCGCGGAGAGGAAGGGGAGAGAAATGGAGCGCGGCGCTGGTTTGGAAAGTGGCGCTCTGATGACGACTGGAAGCGGACGAGAGAGGAGAGGACGAAGAAGGTCGGACTCGGCCAGGGGGGTTCGCGTTTCTTCCTCCTCTCGCCTCGCGCGAAGCAACGTGGACTGGTTCGGGAGGGAGGGAAGACCTCACTCTCAGACGCTCCAACTCTCCATGTGCCCCCGCGCTATTTGTTACTGTCTCTCCGTACAAAAAGAATTTATTTTTATCTTTTTCAATTTTATCCTCCAAAAAAATCACTTTTATACATTTATTTTTATTTGGTTTGCAAATTAAAAAGCTTTATTTACTTAACATTTTTATATGTCTCTCAGTTATCATTTCACATTATTATTATTTTTTATTAATAAGATTCACTTTATTTTTTAGTCTTACCACTAATTTTTTTAATTTTATTTTAAAGTAATTTTGTGTGACTAAAGTACTAATTTTTCCTTTTTGAGAAACAAAAGACAAAAAGACATGATGTTACTAGTAGTATTACGTGGTCTAAAACAGTGAAATCTTTATAGAAGAACTTTTGCATACTACACCTGTTTTTTCTCTGATAATTGCTAAAAAAATTGAGAATGGTTTCAGTTAAATTTCTCAGCGTATGATAGGCATCAAAATTCGCGTTGCCTCCTTTTTCTCCTTCACTGGCAATGGCACCGAGATGTGCATACATATTTTGCAGATTTAGTAGTTTGTCATCAATCTGTTTAATCGCGCTTGGAACTGGAACTCGTCGTTCGAGCCTTAAGATTTGTGTTGTACGGTTGTCTAGTGTTCACCGAACTGTCAAACGCTACACTACAATACTTCATCCCCAAGCCAAGTAGTCATCTGATGGTGGTCGTCATGAGTGCGATGGTGACGGCAATAGCGACACACGTAGAAATCGCGGCTGTAAACTGTGGACCTAACCCAAACTAAAGATCGGGGTTTACAAAATCGATGAGCAACCGGTTACCACCGGTGGTTTCAACAGTAACCAATTCAATTCAATTTATCGTGACAATTCCGACCCATATTATTTATAGGTGATATTTTATTCTCTTTTTCTTTAAACATCACTTATAGATAGATAGTACATTTCTAATGGATAACTTTTTAAAATAAATTTATATTCAATCACCTATTTTTCTTTTCTCTCTCTAAATCATCATTCTTGATATCGTGTAGAGCTATTTTTTTGCATTAAATATCGTTTATTTCTCCCATCTCAATAATTATATGATATATTAGATTTTAGATGGGATGGCAATATAATCAATAGTAAAAAACTATCGCAGTCAATAGGTTGAGACTGCACTAGCCTAAAAACCAAAACTATTGAAAACTGGTAACCACAAATTTATTAACATCCAGCTGAATGGCAAGTGGGCCACTCTACGGTACCATGGCGGCTGGCGCACATAGCTGCGGCTGGGTTGGTGGGAACAGGATCCCACGCTTGATCCTACGAGTCGCACCGACCGGTGAATCGGCGATGATGAGTCAGTGGCGACGACGCCGGCCCATACGACGATCTGCTCGGTGGCCGCACGGCAAAGAGGATACTCGCTCGTGCATAACGGTAGCAGAACAGAACGCGCGCGCAGGGGGAATGATGAGGACATCACCGCTAAAGATACATCCACACTTAATTACCAAGGACCGATGACTCGTGCTCGAGTTCGTCAACTTAATTGTCAGGTGAATTTGTTCCTCGTTACTCAAGCGAGTTCTCCTATGAATGGAATACTACTAAGTTCCGGTTATGATTGTATTTTATTTAGAGACATGTGAGAATACCATCGGAACATGGGAGAAGACCATCGGCCATCGGACACCACTCGGACCATCGATCTCTATCGGCCGAATACCGACCACACCATCGGCCATTGGACGTCGGCCATCGGACACTACTCGGACCACTGATCTCTATCGGCCGACTACAGACCACCATCGGCTCACGGCTATTGGCTGACCACCGATCCCTATCGGCCGATCACCGACTACGACACCACCGATTGGAAATTTCAGAGTTCAGTCGGGAGCCGGATTCCAGACTGAGTTGAGTCAGAGTCATATTAGGTTATTCGAGTCAGTCGTAGGGTTAGGGTTTATTTTTGAGT
>KE371330.1:566376-602076 GCA_000418225.1 Zizania latifolia
GCGTGTGGTGGCCGTGCGCATGCGGCATGCGTACGCTGCGCAGAGCACGCGGGCGGGTGCGGTGTGCTGCGCCGACACAGAACCCGATGGCACGTGGGACCAGGCGTAGAGTCCAGATGCATGCGCATGTGTTACCATGTGGTACCCTAGATGCAGTGAGACAAAACAGAGAACCGAGAGATGGCTGGAGGTAGAAGAAGGGTACGGATGGCTGTGGTTTATTCGGAAAATATCTCCTCCGGATTAACTCAGATCGACGCGAAACTTTAATAGCAGGTGCTAGATGCTACGATGAACTTATACTACGGTTGGATCTCCCAATAGAACCACGGTTTGATCAGAATCAAGAAGGGGGTATTTGCCTAGATGGTCGGCGTATGGGTGCAGGGAAGACTCCGGCGACCATCGATGACACTTTTCTCAGAACTAGGGACACAAGAAACCTACTGGTAGTGCCTGATCAGCCTATAAGCCCACTGGTGAGGCCGGCGACGTGAGACCCGAATCGCTCGGACTTGGCTCACGTTGGCGACAAGCTAGGGACAAGGATCCATATGAAAAACTACTGGAACATGTTACTTAGATACTAGTGAAACTATTGGTGCAAGGAAATCGTAGTTCGGGTATACCTTTGGGGATCGAGGCAGAACGGGCATGTGGTGACGGCGGGACAGAGCTCCGAACTGAACTCGATGAAATGGTTCCCAAACTAGAAAAATGGAATTGCTGCGAGTTATGGATGATGTTCCGTGGCTTGAAAATGGTAGATGTTCACCGGAATAGAAGATATTCTTACCGAACACATGCGATGAAGGGAGTGAGCCCTCCTGGTGGAGCTCCGGCGAGCTTGGCGGCGGAGGTGGTTTCGGGCTCCTGGCTGCGCTAGGGTTCAGGAAGTGGGAATGGGGTGCGGAACGAGTGAGGTGGTCGCGGTATTTAAAGGAAGTGAGGAAGCTTCGGGAAGGACTAGGGGTCAAACGACCAGCTTATCGTGGCGTGGCGTGCGGCTGCGGCATGGGCTGGCGAGCAGGCTTGACCGTCAAAGCTTGGTGCGACTTGAAGACCGGTGGGTCACGCACCTTGCGTGAGGGCTCCGCGCGGGAAATCCGGTGCAGACGGCGCGACGGCGTGTGGTGGCGTGGCCAGCACGTCGCGGTGGCGCGCGCAGCCACGGTGCAGGCGCAGCGCTAGGCACAGGCGGGCGAGCTGGCAGGCGCGGCTCTGGCTTCAGCGAGCTCACGCACAGGGAAACGGCCAGGCGGGGCTGTGCCCTGGCGCGCAGGCGCGGCCGTGCAGATCGCTAGCCTGGTCAAAGCCGGCCTGAGCGACAGGCTTTGCAGCCGGGCTGCCAAAGCCATTTCTTGCGGCTGCTCTGTAACATCCAATGGGAAAGAGACAAAACAGCAGGGAGAGCTGAAACGTATGGGCTGGGTGTGTGGTGCAGGGAATACAAGAGTTGGCTAGAGTATGTGAACTGAGTTTCGGTGCATGGCATCTTAAGAAGAAACAACAGAAGTTGTTTTTGGGATTGGCAGGGAGAAAGATACTGTTTCAGGGAAAAGTGAGCAGAGATTGCATTGCCAAGGTATTCTTTAGTTTAAACCTTGTACTTTGGGTGAATGGTTTGGGAATTAGAGATGAACCCTGAATGAGAGAGAGTCATTTTTAGAGTCATGGTTTGTACTTTCAGTATGTACTGTTTGTAATTCAATTAGGAGGGTCTAATTAGGTTCTCTGTGTTGCTAGTGGAGTGTGGACCATCAAATGTGATACAGCTAGAATATGGGAAGAATTTAATCTCAGAGGATGGGCAAAAGCTAGATAGAATTATGGGAGGTTTTGAATGAGGGAAGGTTATTTCTTTAGGATTTGGATTAGTGTTTTTCAAATGACGGATCGTGGATGAATTGGATTAAGTGTGATGGTCTATTCTGATGTATACATATGTATATGTATATGTATATGTACATATGTTCATATACATGTTTACATATACCTATATGGGTTGACAGGGATTGTAAAGAAAAGGAACTCAAGATTGGCATGGTATTTTCAGGTAAAGGTTAGGATTTCTGGTTTTGAGTTTTAGGTATGGAAGCCTTTTACTTTTGGGTGGAATATGTGTGAGAATTGGGGTTAGTATTTTCAGTTCGTTAATAGTAATTATAGATAAAGATTATGTCTTGGAATTGGATATTTTGGAATCAAGGCCATATCGGAGATCCTGAGTTGGATGGCTTGGGTTTGAATTGTTTGGGTCATAGAATTCAAATTTTGTAAAGACTAGACAAAAGGATTAGTGTAGAGAGGAAATAGCCTTGGCCGGACAGTGAATAGTATTTTCGATATTTGGCTCTAAAGTGAATTCCCGAACTAGAGAATAGGAATTCCATTTCAAAATTTGATTTGAATTCGAGTACCCGAAAAATGGAGGTTTTATTTTCAAAGTCTGTATTTAGAAAGATAGAAAGATTCGGTGAGGAATAGTAATTTTTCGGAATTGCAATAGTAGTTACTCTTGTTTTGGAGAAAATTTTATTTTGGCACAAATTTCAAATCAAAAATTTTAGAACTCAATTATCAGTCTTAGTTTTAAATATATTTTTAAGTGAATTCAGAAAGTGGATTTTACACTATCCAAGGACTTTGAGCATTTTGTGATTAATTATAACTCGCAGCCAGAGCGTTGGAGTATTGAGAAGCTGATCTCCTCATGTGTGCAAGAGGAGGAGAGAATTAAGGAGGCACGCAGTGATTCAGTTCACCATGTGCATCACAATAAGGGGAAGAAACATTATTCTCCTAAGAAGCATTATAAGAGTTATTCTAATGATGCTAAGGACTCCTCTTCTAAGCAAAAAGGAAAGGCTCCCATGAAGGAACATGACGTCCCGAAGGGCGTATGCAAACATTGCAAAAAGGAGAGACACCACATGAAAAACTATGTGGAGTTCCTAAAATGAATGAACATGAATGGTAAGGATGAAATTACAACAATAAATGAATCTCTGTACTTAGAATATTCTACTATTACTTGATGGATTGACTCAGGTACAACTGTTCATGTTGCTAACTTTTTACAAGGATTCGCTACGACGAGAACGTTAGCAAGAAGAGAAAGAACAATTAGAGTGACGAACGGCATCGAAGTAGAAGTTAAAGCTATTGGAGAACTCCCATTAGAAATAAACAATGGCTTTACTATTCATTTACATGATGTCCTCTATGTACCTTCCATGAGAAGGAATTTAATTTCAGTGTCTTGTTTAGATAATGAAGGTTTTGATTGCCATTTCGGGAACAAACAATGTTCTATTTTATTTGATAATCAAGTTTTTGGTCTTGTCTTCGAGCATGACAAGCTTTATTTGCTTTCTCTGAATGAGTCTGTGAATATTGTAAGTGATGAAAATATCTCCTCGTCAGTGAATAAGACTAAACGCAAAAAAATTAATGACGTATCTTCGAAATTATGGCACTATCGTTTAGGCCACATTTCGAGGGGGAGGATTGAACGCTTAGTTAAAGAATCAATTTTTTCGTCTTAGAATTTTCAGACTTTGAGCAATGTATCGATTGTATTAAGGGCAAATACGTCAAACAAATTAAGAAAGACGCAAAGCGAAGCGCAGGAATTTTAGAAATAATTCACACGGACATTTGTGGTCCGTTTCCTGTTACGTCTGTAGATGGTTATGACTCATTCATAATATTTACAGATGACTATTCATGATATGGCTATATTTATCCAATTAAAGAGCGATTAGAAGCCTTGGATAAATTTAAGATATTTAAGGCTGAAGTAGAAAATCAGTATGATCTAAAGATTAAAATAGTAAGATCTGACCGTGGGAGGGAGTATTATGGTCGTCATACCCCTTATGGCCAAATTCCTAGACCTTTTGCAAGGTTTCTCCAGGAGAATAGCATAGTTGTCCAGTATTCTACACCGGGCGAACCTCAACAAAACAGAGTGGTAGAAATGCGCAATCACACCTTAATGGACATGGTAAGAAGTATGCTAAGTTATTCCACTCTGCCGATTAATTTGTGGATGGAGGCGTTAAAAACCGCCATTCATATTCTTAATCGGGTCCATATTAAGTCGGTGCCCAAAACTCCGTATGAACTATGGATTGGACGAAAGCCCTCACTTAATTATTTAAGAGTGTGGGGCTGTCCTGTTGAGGCTAAGATATTTAACCCAAATATTGATAAGTTAGATTCTAAGACACTAAGTTGTCATTTTATTGGCTATCCAGATAAGTCCAAAGGGTTTCGTTTCTATTGTCCTGATCGACATGCTAAGTTTATAGAAACGAGACACGCGGTCTTTTTAGAAAACGCGATGATCAGGGGGAGCACGGTGCTTCGAGAAATTAGCCTTGAAGAGAAACGGGTCTGTGTACCCACTCCTATGATTCAAGAGCCAATTTTTCATGTGCCTGTGGTAGAACCAATTTGTCCAGCAGTTGTGGTTGGATCTCCATTAGCAGCACCTATTGTTCATGAGGCTCATGTTATTCAGGAACCTGAAGTTCCAGATGTTGCTAATGAAGAAGAAGAACAACCCCTGCATTTAGAAAATGATGTGCTAAACCAAGAGAATATCAGAAGATTACAAAGAGTGAGAAGGTCAGCTATTCCTGACGATTATGAGGTTTATATGAGTGAAGAAATTTAAATGGAGGGCGATTCCGCCTCTTTTGAAAAAGCCATGAGAATCCCTCATTCATCTAAATGGCTTGAGGCTATGGAAGATGAAATGAGGTCCATGAGTACCAACAAAGTTTGGAAATTAGAAAAAATTCCTAAAGAAGCCAAAATAGTAGGCTGTAAATCGGTCTATAAGATTAAACGTGACTCCCAAGGGAATATCGACAGATTTAAGGCAAGACTTGTGGCTAAAGGCTTCACTCAAAGAGAAGGAATAGATTATAATGAGACATTTTCATCCGTTTCATCTAAGGATTCATTCAGAATCATTAAGGCATTAGTGGCACATTATGACTTAGAATTACATCAGATGAATGTAAAGACGGTATTTCTCAATGAGGATCTATATGAGAATGTCTATATGGCATAACCCAAGGGTTTTGTCATAGAAGGGAAAGAAAATTTGGGATACCATTTAACTAAGTCCATTTATGGATTAAAATAGGCATCTAGGCAATGGTACCTCAAATTTGATGAAACCGTAAGAAAATTTGGGTTTAAGGAAAATAAGGAGGACAACTGCATTTATGCTAAGTTTAAAAATGGAAAAATTATTTTTCTTGTTTTGTATGTGGATGACATTTTGCTTGCAAGTAGCAATGTCAGTTTACTATTAGAAACTAAGAGCTTCTTATCCTCACATTTTGATATAAAAGATCTTGGTGAAGCTTCCTATGTATAGGAATAGAGATTCACCAAGATAGAAATAAAGGGGTATTAAGATTATCGCAGAAGACATACTTAGAAAAGATTCTAAGGAAATATAGTATGCATGCGTGTAAACCTTCGCCTGCTCCGATAGTCAAGGGTGATAAGTTTGAGAATTTTCAGTGTCCTAGGAACCAATATAAGATCGATCAAATGAAGTCGGTTCCATATGCTTCTGCTGTCGGAAGCTTGATGTATGCTCAAGTTTGCACTCGCCCTGACTTAGCTTTTGCTACCGGGATGCTTGGCAGATATCAGAAAAATCTAGGCTTAGATCACTGAAAAGGAGTTAAGAAAGCCTTATGATATATATAAGGCATAAAAGACCTCATGCTAACGTATAAAAGATCAGATACCCTCGAGATAGTGGGTTATTCAGACTCAGATTTTGTGGGATGTGTAGATACTGAGAAATCCACGTCAGGTTACATCTTCACACTCGCAAATGGAGTTGTATCGTGGAAAAGCTCCAAACAAACTGTGACTGCATTTTCGACGATGTATGCTGAGTTTGTAGCATGTTATGAGGCCACTAGACAGCATTATGGTTTAAGAAGTTTGTTCCCGGTCTTAGAGTGGTCGACAACATTGAAAAACCACTTAAGTTATACTATGACAATGAGCCAGTAGTATTATACTCCCATAACAACAAGAAGAGTGGTGCTGCCAAACACATCAATATTAAGTACTATATTGTTAAGGAGAAAATCTAAAATCAAACTATTAGTCTTGAGCATATAAGTACCAAGCGAATGCTTGCGGATCCGCTCACAAAAGGCTTACCACCCAATGTGTTCAGAGAACACTTAGCCGGCATGGATTTAATGGAAAGCCTATGATCTTTGGATTCTAAGGGCCCAAAATAAGTTAAGAATTTGTTTCAGAATGGAAAGATGCATTGTAGTTGTTGAGTCACGTAGTACGTAACTGACTATCGTGATGCAACATGCACTATGTATTGATCCGTGATGGAATAGATATTGAGTTAAGTTTAGGTTAAGTGCTGAGTAGAGATCTAGGGAAGAATGTTGGTTAAAGATCTCGCGGGAGGAGAGGGAGACCGAGTCCCTCTCCTCCCCTCGCCCGGATTCCACGCGCCCTGTTCGGGGGTGCCCCAACTGAATATGGTTTAGGAGCCCCCATCGCGCAGGGCCAAAATAAAAGGGGAGGAGGCCGGGGCACGCGAGGTTCTGATTCCTTGTTGTGCCTATTCTCAATTCCACAAAACCCAAAAGAACCCGATCTGTTTTGTTGGCGTTGAAGCGACGGGAAGACTCTCTCACCTCCGCGCCGACCTCACAGGACACCGACGCCACAACACCATGCCATGGCGTCATCATCTTCGTCTAAACCCGAAGGTAACCCTAGCTATTCCTAACCCTAACGATCACTAAGCTAAGTCTATCCTATCAAATTTAGATGCATTCGTTACAAAATCAAAATTCGAGGGAAGAGGCTTACTTGTAGGTGCATGGAAGCGACGGTGCCAACCTGAGGTCCCTTCGCGCACGAGTCCATCGCCGGCCTCAGCTTGCTCTTCTTCCTCTTCCTCGTCGGCCAAGAGCTTAGCCTCCATCCCCTACGCGCGCCGCCGTTTCTTTGCCATCGCCGCTGCCCCGAATATCCCTCCCCTTCGCCTACGGCATCGGCGTTGTCTTGGGCCTCTGCTGCGCCCTACCAGGGACCGCACGTCGGTTTCGAACGGTGGCACGGCGGTCGCACTCGGACCCCGCCAAGCACAAACGGGGCGGCGAAGCCGGCGAGGCTTGAAGCGCCGTTCTATTTTAAATTAAATCAGATCGTTTATTTTATTAATCGATAAAAAAATTTGATCATATATCCTCTATTTAAATGAAAATTAAGGATTTATCCTCTGACCCACATACCATTGATCTAAGAGAACCTTACATATCAGTAAAGTATAAAAGATAAATTCTCAATTTCTATTTAAAGAGAGGATATATGATCAAATCTAAAAAAACGTTGTTTGACCCATGGTCGTTTCTGAAAACCCTCCTATGTTCCTTGCTTTGAGTCTGATGGTGCAAAATAAGTAGTAATTGTGATTTTATGGTTGTTAATTATGTGCTGTATTTTTATGTTCATGTTAGTATCTTTTAGTATAAGTATTTTTTAGTACATGAGATATTAAAATTTACGCTTAAAATATGAGATTGCACCAAAGGTGATAGCTTGGACTGCAGGAATTTCACGATTCCCGTGCAATTTCATGATTCCTGTGGAAATCCATTGTTGTTCCCTCGTATATATGTACACTTTGTACACAAAACTTCACATATAAACTATGGAGAGACAGTCACTCTTAATGGACAGACAGCAGAAGGAAATTCACAGATATATCAGTGTTAGAATCAACACCGATTTTGCATAGTTCATCACTTTATTGATGACGGTAGTGATAGTACATGTATAAGAGTACAATTTAACAAAGAGGTAAACATACAAAACGCTAAAACCACAAGTCCAGAACTGATTATTAGAGCAAAGATCAAAACACAAGACCATGCATGCGTACATCCGTGCCACTTCACCATCCCCTCGATGGCCTCATATAGCCAAGAACAAGCTCAAGATTCATCTGGCTCTATCTCCAGCGCACCAAGAGACACCCACACACCGAATAATTGCCAAAGGATACAAGTTGCCCTACCTTAGTAGATGTAAATTTCGTCGACGATGGAGGCCACCATACATGGCCATTACTCCCCAAGAAGATCACTCGATCGAAGCAGCTAGCTAGCCTCCATGGCTACCATTAGCCCCACGCTCTATAGGCGTGTGAAGCACCGACACCCATTGCAGAGACACACTCCAAAATCAAGAACAAGATGGTAATCGTTGTCGCATGAGCAGGCCATGACATAAGCTCAAGATCTTGTGGCTTACATGATCGCATGGATAACGGGAGTGTGCCCTGCCCTTGGGCATACGTGGGCTTAAGAGGGGGAGAAGAGGAAGCTCCCATTGGGTGCTTTTATTTGCAAGTATTGCTGCCTCTTTGAGATTTGAGGGGCTTTCTCGAAGAAATCGTTTCTTTACTAGAAAGCGCCTCTTGTACCTAAATCAGCGCAGTTTTGCATGAACCGACGTTAGCTTTCCATCAACTGAATTCTAGTCCAGAACAGTGTTAATCCTTACCGTTCATGCTCCGGCCTCTCCTAACTCCTACGCATGTACAACTAGTGCTGTAACGTAGTGCAGGGTACATAACAGTAGAGCACAGCAAGGAATCAAGGATAGTTGAGCTGAAAGAAGCAGCTCTACGTATCATTTGCAGAAAGCAGGTAGCTAGGCAGATCATCAGTTAGAGTAAAACAAGTACATGGAAGTTCAGTTAAGCTCTATTTATCCCTGCAATTGTGGAATAGACCAGGGAGCAATTGCACAATCTGCCAGTCTGCAGGGAGACTAGAAGGAGAGGTATCTACCAAAGGATATGCGGTGAGCATGGTGATGCCACCAACTTTGATGTGGCTTTCATGTCTTTTGTTGCGCTTTCCCTGGAAGTCCACATGAGCTAGCTGCCCTGTCTCCGGCGGCATCTTGCGGATATCCGAGCTGAGGTACTCCCCGCGAGTAGTGCATTGCTTTTTTTTGCTCCTCTTTTCGGTGCTCATCACCTCTCTTCCATGTCACAGCTCACAAGCGGGGAGAGCTTTGTGTTGTCATCGTCAACCTCCTAATGCTCTTGCGTGCCAAAGTGTGACAGCCTATAAATAGACTTTCAGTGTCATGGGGGATCACTATGAATGGAGCTACAGTTTGGCTCCAATGCTGTCTACTATACTTCCTTTTGGGGGGTAGTCCAGGTGTAATCCACTTGCTATGAATGGAGCATGTAGATCAGCAAACTTGGGTATTTGCAGTTAGGTTGTTGGCATGTGTCATTGTATTTTGTGGTTTAGTATAGCTGGGCAACTTGGCAGATTCCCCATGGATCACAGTAGAATGAGGTCTCACCTAGTGATATCTGAACCGAATTTTGAAGCAATACTGAATTTTATGACAAGTCCCTTCCCAGATAACTGAAACCACAAGCTACATCCTACTCTCTGATTCCTTTTATATATAAGATCATTTTAATCGTGTACAGTTATACACAAGAATTAAGAAACCAAGTAAATAAATTTATTATCCCTCATTTATTCTGCATTATAAAGATGAATCATTTATTTGTGAGAGGAATAATATTTATTTGACAAGAACAAGTAGAATTATATTACAAGTTTTATTCTCAAACGAAAACTAACACCGCACCAGTGGTCTAGTGGTAGAATAGTACCCTGCCACGGTACAGACCCGGGTTCGATTCCCGGCTGGTGCATCTTTTTTGAACTTCATGCTAATGCCTTGCGGACACGGAATTCAAATTCATTTTTCCCACTTCTCCGCCCCCCACACCCTTTTCCTCCCCGTGGAAGCCACCAGACCGCCGCACCGCGCCCCCCAATGCTACGCCGGCTCGACGCCTCCTCATCCTCGTCACCGTCGGCGACGGTCCCGCCTCACGGGCATCAACCTTCGCTTCGTCGCCTCGCCTCGGTGGGTGGCAATACGCGGATGTATCCGGAACCCGCCGCCTCGGTGCTTGTCCGGCGATCTCAGAGATGTAGCTGTATGCGATGGCGATTGGATTTGGTGGGTGGCGGGAGAATGGATCGGAGAAGATGAACGCGCGCCTGATTGGATCCGTTTGCTTAGCCGCCGCTGATGGCGCGACGAACCCCCAACCCTAGGTATGTGCCGATCGACAAAGCGATTGATCCATGCTTCTCTGATCTACTTGTTTGCATATTCGTGAGTCGTGACTGCTGCGTTGTGAATTGGGATGAGTGATGACCTAGAGGTGATTTCGACTTAGCGCCCTCGTCAGATTTTTTTTGGTTGGGCCGGCCGAAGCGCCCTCGTCAGATTCAGTTATTAGATGGGGATTGGCATATGGCGGCCTTTTGTTCATCTACAATATCTGATACACCAAGCGGCCATCCATAGGGGCAAGGTGTATCTATATGGCCGATCTGAAATTCGTGCATGTTTTTAGTCGTGGTTCTAATCTCGTGAGCTCTAGTTTACTTCTGTGTGCTCCTATGTATTCTGCAGTTCTCTGCAATTTTGACAAATTAAAAGAGACTATGCAAGTGTGCAGTAGTTCTCTGGTTTAATTTGGTGGATTCGGGATATTTACTTTGTAGATTACATGGTTTTGGCTTTTCACAGACCTCTTTCAGTGACTCTTTTGAGTACGATCAGAATGTTGATGGATGAGGATTAGGTTTCATGCGACTTTGTGTGGGTGAAGTGGTGAACTGATTGTAGCCTAGCTTTATGTGGTACTGTGTACTAGTACCAGGGTTCACGTAACTGAATGGTTACCATGGTAACCGCTCAGTTACCGAGCTTCCGCTCCGGGCCGGAGGTCCATTTTTATGTTGTCATGTGACTCTGCTTGTTGATGGCACATGAGACTGGCAGTTTCTCTTTGCTTGTTTTTAGCTAGATTGGATGAAGGATAATTAATTGAGGAAGACACACCTATTACCTGATTACATTAAGTGTCGTTGCATTCAGTAGAACCTTAGGCCCTATTTGACACAGCTCTAGATTTAAGATTTTTTAGAGCTAGTCAAACCTAGTTTTAAGAGATCTTAGATCTGGAGTTGTGGGTTAATCGAGAGTATTTAGCTGAGTCATATAGAACTAAAAATAAAATTTTAAATCATTCTATTTTATCGTATAAAATATAGATTAGATATAAATATTGGTGTTCGAGCTGTACCAAACATATCCTTAGTAAGAACACACACATTAGATCAGGGCAATGCATGCATATTAGATCAAACCTGTTTATTTTATGATTGTTTGTCGTAGAGAATTTTCATAAGATCCATCGTAGGAAGATTTATAAGTTTGTGCTGTACTACCTTTTTTAGGTTCTGTTAGAAGTTAGAATTTTGATATTCACTTGTGCGTGTGACTTGATTTGTTGGCTTCTTTTGCTTACCATAGAGCATGTTTGCGTACATTCTCTCAGTTCTAATGTTTTATCTAGAATACACTATAAACTATAAAATGTAGGAGCTGTGCTACCTGGCGATTGGGGCAGAGAAAACAACATCTTTTTATTCTTCTCTGCTTGGCATGTAAGAATTTTCAGAGGTAAATCTGCTGTATTCTTATCCTCAAGTTTACACTGCAGTTATTTCAGAAATCACAACCTGTAAAGATTATGTGCTTCTCTCAAAGTTTTCAAAACAAGTGGATTGCTGCTTCGCCGGTGAGAAGACAACAATCGGGAGAAAACTTGCGAGAGGGGAAAGAGAATGGTAACTATTCTGTTTTCATTTTCCTTGTCGTTTTCGGTACAGTGTTTCTTCTTCCCTTATACCGTCCCTTCTCCGCCTGATGGCCCCCCTTTGTTCCACCGACTTACTCACGTTTACACAGATTACAATTACGTTTTCTCAGCCTGAATACATTCTCTACTTCTCTTCTCTTTCCCGAGCTTCTGTCTCCACTCGTGACACACCAGTATGTGTGACATACAAGTCGACGGGAGCCCCGCTCGCTCCGGCGGTAAGAGAGTGGTCGGCAGGGAGGAGCAATGTGGAGGATTGGAGACGGGGTCGCAGGTAGGTTGTGAAGGCATTTGCGGAGAAGGCGACTGATGCCGCAGGTACGAGAGAGAGGACTCCAGCGGCAATGGATCCATGGTCGTCGGTGGTCGGAGGAGCGGTCAAGGAAGCCCAGAGCCCTAGATTTGTGTATTTCGCGGGGTGGGGTGAATACAAAGAATGCGACGGCGGACGCAACTTTGGGTACAGTTACAATTAATGCAGGTATTTTGCCGGTTTTCTCTGGCGTAAAAAAAAAAGAAAAAAGCAAAAAATAGTAGGTGGTGGAAGATCGTTTTTTTTAAAAAAACAATATGTTTTTTGGTGAAATTATAATATTGGTATGCCGTTTTTGAAAATTGCAAAACTAAATTCCTGTTGATACTTTAAATATCAACATGGATCGACATTTCAAGTGATGGTAGGAAAATTTGTCGTCAGCATCCCTGTCGAGCTTTCAATGGTCGACAAGAGGCAACCCGCGCTGGGCCCACGGGCTACTGTTTCGCGTGGGCGGACGTGCGGCGTTAGCTTCTGGTCCGCATGCATGCTGTGGGCCCCAGTGAAGTTTTTTCTGGTCTGGTGCACGCTGTGGGCCCCACCAGAGGTTTCGTCTGGTTGCATGCTGTAGGCTCTACGCTCTACGGGAGGTTTCTTCTGGTCTGGTTCATGTTGTGGGCCCCACGCATGCGGCCATGAGCGGGCCCAAGAGGTTTCTTCTGTTGCATGCTTTGGGTGCGCTGAGCGCAGGATGGTGGCCCACGGGGGCGATGATTTCGGTGCGCGTTCGTCGACAAGGGATATTTTAACTTCTGTCGATCTTTCAATTATCGACGGAAGGGATTCAGACTTCAATTAACTATTGATGGTATCTCTGTCGATATTTTAAAGCGTTGATAGATATCTAGTTTTATAATTTTTTAAAACAACATGCCCGTATTATAATTTCACTAAAATTTTTTTTTGGAAAAAACGGTAGAAGGTCTGTCCGTCCAAAACGAATTAGACGGCCAGGAGTAGATAATCTCATCCTTTACAATCGTTGAATTGTCATGATTGATTTAACTGAAGCAATCCCTCCATCTCAGACTTTATTTTTCAAACAAAATTGTTAAATTACTAATAAAAGTAAAAATCAAAATACTTTTATTAATAAAAATAGTATTATAAAGTGATAAATAAGATATATTAAAAAATAAATTTCTTAATTTGTGAACTAGAATAGGTAATGAGATAGAAATAAAGGTTTTTAAAAAAATTGAAGCTAAAAGGATAAAAATGAAGTTTTTGGGATAGTGTGAGTAGTAAAATGAATATTTGATGATTTGACATCATAAAAAGTGACTTGATTATTTATTATTTTGATTTAGATTATCCTACATCTACACTAGTAACAAATAATCAAATAGACCAAATTTTTTAGTAACAAATCACCGAATCTCCCAAAAACTAAATACGCTACAAAAGCGTTCCATGCGGAATTCCGGATGAGCTTTATCATACAGCCACACGGTGACACTCAAATAATCAAATTTGATACAGTTTCTCGCGAAGAAACATTTATTTTCATCGAAACCACGCAACACGATAGAAAAGTCGATAACACTACAGAAAAGCAGGACTACAAAAGGACAAGAGGAAAGAAATACATATGACTCACCTCATGCTTGCGTTATTGAAAGGTGTACATTCCCTATGTGTTACATGCTTACAGCAAAGCAAATTCAGTCAAGAAAATAACGATCACGACCCACGACGGATTTCTGTACAGTCGTCACTCGTTACTGAAAACCTATGTTCAAATTCTCGTCGGCAGCTCTACCATCCACTTTCGAACGAAGCACGACATGCACAGCTCAACCACACATATACAATGATTTACAAGAGTTGTATCTAGCAGACATCTGTTTTTGATCATCTTTATTGCTCTGCTTGCGTATCGTTTGATATATATACCGTCTTCTCTTGAAGCTCAGATGATGTTTTCGTATGAGAATCTCCATGTTGAGAAATCTGGGATGACTCAGCTCGATCAAACCTCTTAGTCAATGACTTGACCACATTAGACCTCTTTATCAGAAGGCCCAGAGCAGAAGATGCTGCCGCTCGAACAACTGCATCTGGTGATTGGCTCATTCTACCAACCAAAATAGCAAACACCTTGACATGAAATTGTGTTAGTATTTAGTAACTTAACATGTAATGTTCAAAACAAGTGAACTATCAAAAACCTGTAAGGATACCTGGGAGAAGTAAGGAGCAATGAACCGTTGATCATCCAAAAAGGATAGCATGCAACTCACCAAGCAAACTGCATTTGCTTTGATGACTGGCCAAGGTGCATCAAATACCTGAAACAAGCAAAACCATTGTTGGCATACTTCACAATGGAACACTATGACTACATGAAAACATACTTCACAATGGAACACTATGACTACATGAAAACGCACCTGGATAGCAGATTCTAAGTAGCTGTCCACTCTAGCAGGAGATAGTCGACAAAGTTGTCTTGTTAAGTCCCTAATGAAGTCCTCATAATCGGAACTGCGGACAAAACATAGTAGAACTAAAAATATCACTATTAACTAAAATATCAAATCTCAATTCAAAGTAGCCAGCAAAGTTCAACACAAACCGGCGATCAGACGTGAAATATTTTTTGCTGAGGAGCAAAGACAAACCATCTACTTCCATCAAATGTGCTAGGAGTTGGAATGTGTTCTGTTTTGAGAAAAAGAATCCAAGAAATTAATATTAAAGTAACTACACAGCAAGGGAAAAAAAGGTAATGACTAATGACTACATACCCGACAGGCAAGGCGAACACTTAGGTCATCATCATGAAGATGGAGGATCAAACGAGGAAGGGTGGCATGAATCTGTGACAGAGGCAACAAACTTGATAACAGATAACTTGAGCAGCATAAGAAATAATCCAAAACTAATTTAATCTGCAACCTTTACAACAGTGTCCTATAAGATGGCTCACAAGATAACAGTTCCCAGCTAATAATGCACTGTAAAAGCAACTAGAGCAGACTCCGCATGCTACCTGCTCAAGAAACTGCTGTGAACCTACACCATAGGTACTTAAAGCGCCATAAGCTGCAAATGCATTGGACCTCATTTTCGTATCCATTGAGACCTGTAGCACAAAAGTTACAGAAAGTTTGCGACCATAGATTGTTATCATCATCAGTTTATAACACATGGAGAGATAAATAATTGGAACACCTAAGTGAACAGGAGGAAGAAGAAATTAAAACAATCTGGAAAACCATGAGAAAAATACCAACATAAACATCATCGAGAATTGGTACCAATTTCAAATGATCAAAATATGCTAGCACAAAGGTTGAACATCCCTGTCTGAGACAATGCATAGGTCTTCAAAAAATTTACAATGTATCCCAGCAAGAGGACTTAGTAGCATTTGCACTTTGCAACTTATTAAGGGCATGTTTGTTTCAGCTTGGGATTATAACAATCCAGCTTATTTTTATAAGCTAAAACAAACAAACTAGCTTATTATAATTTGAAGTACAGATTATAACAATCCAGTAAGCTGATCCAACCCAGCTTTTTTCTATAAGCTGGATTGTTATAATCCTAAGCTGAAACAAACATATCATTAGTTTGTTTAAACTCCATGTGCAAAATAAATTCCAAATTATGCTTTTGTCATCAATTAACCCTCTGTAACTCATAAGTCATGCACTTACCCACATGTTCCATAATTATGTAAATCGTTCTGCATAATGCCATTAAACAGTAATGCACGTGAGCACGCCAGTATGCTTGTTCTGAATGGTTACCTGGAGATTGCGTAGCCTTACTAAGAGATTTATTAAAATGGGATCAACAGCTTCTTGTTCTGACACATTAAGAACCTGAAACCAGCGCATGACATATTGATATCAACTATTCATCAAATTGGAAAAGAAATGGAATTGAAGGCAATTTGTATTGTAATCAATTAAAGAACTCACAGTTAACAAGCACTGGACAGCAGTTAATTGAACAGACTCCTTGGCGTCTTCAAGTAATGCTAATATTACACCTAAGACTTGCTTGATGTATTTAGGCATACCGCTCTCAGGTATCTGAAGAGATGATATGAAAGATTAAGAATAAGGTTCAGTACAAAGAAATAATACCTTAAAAGCCATCAACTAAATCATGACTTACTCATCTACCAAAGAAAATTGGGGTACGCAATAAGAGTGAGAAGGAAATGCAGGATATGTTCGACAGATAAAAACTATATAGATAAACACATGGTTGTGAAAGAAACACATTACATACATCTTCAACATTTTGTTAGTTAAACTATATAATCCAATCTATGTTAGTCAAAGTGTCCTACGATATGTAATGAAGAGAACATGTATCCTTAGAAAATTGATATATATCGATGACCTGCACAAGTCCACGTAGACAGAGACTCCTGACAGTTGGCGAATCATCAGAGACATGTTGACACAACTCCAGAACCATCTGGTCAAGCAATATAGGTTCTTTCTCACTGCACGGTAAGAAAACTGAAAAATGTTACTGGCAAGTTCAAGTGTATGATAGAAGTCTACACATAAAGATCAAGAGCATATTCACAAATCATAATGCAGATCATGGGTATATTTGCTAGCATTAGTAACTGAAACACAGATAACAGTGTCAGAAAAATTTAGCACAGCATGCCCAAAAGTGTTAGCAACATTTTAGGGACCTCGATGAGTTCTGGTTGGAGTGCATGAGTGTGAGTTTCTGAGCTTGATTCCCACCCATGTGGTCTAACCTTTTCCTAATAGAAAGAAGAGTTAAAAACTTATGGTTTCATTTATATAGTTCTTATGGGATCTATTTAAGAACCAGAGAACAGTTGTCTAACTTGGGTCTCCCTTTCCTACTTTTTGGGGAACAACAAACATGCTCTTTTCAGGTGGTCCCTGAATGATTGACTAATGTTTTCTTCCATTTTTCTTTGTGATTCCTCAAACTTTTGCAGTTAGTTTTTACTGTAGATACTCTATTTAAAAAGACATATATGCCATCTGGTAACAGCTTCATCAGAGAGAACCAGTAACCACCATAGTTGTTATGGCGGCGCGGCAAGGCGAGGCGCCAGACCACCTTCACACCTTTTAGGCGAGTATGGCGTGCGGCGAGGCGATGCCATACTCACTTAACATAAATGTACATGTCACAATAATTTTGGAACAGTAGGAAATTAAATTTAGAACCACATTAAATATAAATAGTCAAACAAGTCCATACTCCATTTAGTATAAATAAACATACATAAGTCATATATGGTTAGATCCTAAAGGAGGCAACCAGCTATCAATTAGCCAGCTATGCATGGAAATCCTATAAATAGTAGGAGCTGATCAGCTGTATATGGAAATCATCAATATATGAAAAGCTGATCAGTTTTATATGAAAATTATCAATATATAGGAAGCTGATTAGTTATATATGGAAGCTAATCTGTTTTATATGGAAAAAATTAATATATAGAATGCTGATCATATATGGAAATCTGATTAATTGTATATAGAAATGATCAATATATGGGAAGTGTATTCATAGCAGGAGCTGATTTATTTCCAACGTGTGTCCAATATTCTATTCTTCGAGCTGCCAGACTTCCACATCGCCTCCTCTGCCTCCTCCACCTCCTCCCGTGCTCCTACTCTCCTAGCGCTCCAACGCCCTCCACAGGCCTCCTCCCGCCCCTCCCCCTCCTGCTGCTGCTCCTCCCTCTCCCTCTACCGGCCTCCTCCCGCTCCTCCCGCTACTCCTCTCCCTCCTGCTTCTCGCATCACTTCCTGGCCGAGACGGCGCTCGCCTGTGCCGGCGCCGCGGGGGCCCTCTGGTCCTCAGCTTCTAAATCGACTCCTGCGTCCCCTTCGGCTGCCACCGGCTGATGGACGCTGGCACGCTGCCGCGGCGCCAACCACGCGCTAGGAGTCCACACTGTCGGCGTACTTTGGCTGTTGTCTGGCGTCCGTCTGGAGCGCCTAGGCGTCCGCGCGACGCCATAAACCACGAGGCGGACGCCATATCTGCTAAGGCGGACGCCACACTCCCATAAGGCGAGTCGTCGGCCGGCGACCGCCCGGACGCCTAATCGTTTAGGCGACGCCTTGACAACTATGGTAACCACCAATAACCAGCCAGTATCATATGGGAAAATGACCTTAGATTCTAACTATGCATCAGAAGCTAAATATTACAGCGCTGCCTTTCCATCTCCTGACTTATATTGAAGTGTTATTTATTACCTGTGACGAATATATTCTGATAGTGCAGCAGCCGCTGCCTCCCTTTCAGCCCTCTGGTTTTTGTTGAGAGCTTTGCTCAGGATGTAGCAAGTTGGCAAAACCTATGATAATATTATCAATAACTTAAGTACAATGATTTCAGAAAACCTCATATGCATCAAAACTAAAGATCAGTGACTGTCAAACCATGCCTTTTGATTTAATGTAACAGCAAATTTCATAATCAAAGAAGTATCATCCTTTGTCTCGCGTTCATAATATCATCCTTTTATTTTGAATCAACAAATTCCCATAAGTTGAGACCCTTGGAGACTAACATGTACTACCAATTATGTATGTTTTATGCTTGGCAGTTACTGGCAAACTGAATATGAATTCCATAGGCCTTGGCAAAAGAATAGATGTTTCATGTGGTCTTTGGGGTGTATTTATCTTACATCCGTCAACAACACCCAAAAAAGATTTGCACTAAAATTTTGAGGAGATGTAATTTAACATGCTCTTTATTCTCAAATCTGAAAACTTAAAATTGTGATGCATAGGTGCAAAAAAGAATAGGAAACATCCCCTGTTTTCTTGTGAAAATTAGTTCAGAGTGCTGAATATCAATCAATTCAACCTGGGATTTGTCTATGTCTTTTGAAGTCTACAAACACAATCAACATGGAGGTTGCTTCTAAGATTTTTTTTCAAAGGAATTATTCACATTTGGTTAATAGATATCTGACTGCAAACTTCATGTTGTTTGGTGTTTGACATTATTATCTCTTTCTCTCTCTTGAAAGGTATGCTTGGCAGAATTCACCAGATAATAGTATAATACTTGCAAAAGAATGACCTTTTTAATTTATAGTTTTGATAGTGATATTCCACCTATTAAGAAATACATGTTCTTACATAAGATATCTTAATATGCTTTTAATTATCTCAGAAACCCAAACATGTAAGAAATTACTAGAGGTTACCTCTTTGGGCCTCTTTACTGAGGAACTGCATGCAACCTCCTGAACAAGATCAATCCACTTCTCCTTCTCAGTTTGTTCCCCATCGCGGGCTAATATCTATGGAGTGGCAAGGATTTTATACAACTACCATCAAAAACCTGTTTGAGATGTTTGGCAAGGAATAGACATTAAGAAAAAGCACCTTTCCCATCTCAACATCACCAACACAATCACAAAATGACTGAAACGCGATTAACAACGATCTGCGGGTCATCAGAAAAACGAAGAAAAAAACAGCTCATCAGTTCGTACACAACCTTCAGATATTGACAGAATCTAAAAGAGAAGTCCCATATTCACCGTAGAAGTTCATTCTGGCCCAATTCAGCAAGACCATGAAGACTTCCCAGCTTCAGTATAAGAGCAGAAAGAACAGAAGGGTAACTTTGTTCAACTGCTTGTTTTCCGATCTTCCCACCACCCCTGTAAAGTTCCGATTATTTTCAATTGCATAAAATTAGCATATGAAAACATGCCCAATTCTCCACCATTAACCAACATCAACAGTCAGCCATTAAATGGAGGCCAATACCTCAGAAATGCATTTAGAGCAAACATAGTTGCTTGTAGTATGCAGTCATCAGCTGATGACTCCGAGGCGATTTCCCCTTTTTCTGAATCATTTGTTGCAACAGGTTCCTTTTGAAGTATAGATAAAATGTACTCCAGAAAAAGAATAGCTAGCACCTTATGCTGGGCGAATGCCTGAAATCAAGGGCATACAATTAAACACATAATCAGTAAGTGTTCCTAGAATTTAACTAGCTAGTTTGCAGTCTGAAATAATTTGAGGAAAATGAGTCTAGGGGAACTACCACCCTAAATTAATTCCACATGCCACTACTATACGTGCACAGAAAATACAATCAATAGTGGAACATGATGAGTAATCTTATTCAGATGCACATGAAACATGTAGATTCTGGTTTTATCACATTAGTACTACAAGTTTCTTTAAAAAAAGCTAGTTGAGATTGAACAAATGAACACTCACACTTATCTAACTGTTAACTTTTTTTGAAAAAATAAACTAAAAAGGATAAACAAATACAGCCATATTATATCTTATTGCTAGAGTTTTGAGACAATATTTGATTATTTTCTGTCATATGACATTTTTTCTTTAAAAACTGCAAGGAGGGATATATCGTCCATTTCTGAGTAAGAGATCTAGTGCAGCGAGTGCATCTTATTTTCAAGAAATTCGCAAATATGGACAAATGTATTAAAATATACTTTTATCTGGCTAATCCTGATTAACAATCTATACCAAGAATAGTTGCTTGAATTAAATTTACAATAATTATTCTAAAAACTACCCAAAAAAGTACTGGACGAGCAGGACTAGCAGCCAGTTATGTGAATGCCATTTGTATAAAGCAATACATATGTACATATATTAACATATATTTGAATGTCCCTTAAAATAATATAACTGAATGTAATTTAGATACCAGTCATAATGCATGTGACTAGAATCGTATAGTGAAAATTCCCAGGCCCTGCACAAATACTCACATAAAAGACATCCTGTATAGCCCAACCACCACGGATTCTTGCTATGTCCTTTGTACAAATATCTCGCCCAGCAACAAATAGAACTTCATTAAACACCACAACATGATTGGTGTTTTCTGCTAAGCATGATATCTATCTTAAGTCAAGGGAAAAAAACAACTAAGGGCGTGAGACAAGAATACTGGGATTGGAAAAATGAGCCATAGGAAAAATAATAAATTGATCATGGATACAGCATTGAGAACTTCTTGGCGCGAGTCCTTGTCAGTAAGTGAGACTGCAGATGAGAGCAAAGATTGTGTTGTCCTATAACATAGCAATAGGATCTTAGAAATATTCGAATATTGCAACAAAAAAACCAATGCACTGTATCTCTTTCTAAAAAAGATCAGTAACACTCCAAAAAGGCGTAATTAAAAAAGTCGCAAAGATGGCCACTGCTGGATGACAATGGATCTCTGTTATGTTGGGACATGATTTGTCATGTTACTTTTTAAAAAATAACCAAAACATCCCTTTGTTATGTCATTTTTTCAGCAGGTTCCTCTTCAAGTATGGCGGTTAGCAAGGCCTCCCCAGAGATTGTGTTGCCTGCACAACAATCAGGCCAGAGTGCTTCAAGTGACCATGTAGTCTGCACTTCCACATCATCCACTGAGTTGTTAGGAACATTTTGGTATTTTCCAGCTAGCAGAGTTATTTTCCAATATTAATGTATTCTAGATTTCTAATGTCATCAATCAGTAATCATTTATTGCCACCTTTTCTTTCCTTATTTACAACCTTCTGAGGGTGATACTGAGACAATTTCCTACTTATTTACTAACCTCAAGACATCGGCTTCTCGTAGCTCCTTGCCTCTTCTGATAATAAACATGATAATAGCTTGAATTGAACCATCTGATGATTGCTTTACTTTATCACATGTTGCTAGTGTACAGGAGTGTAGCAAGACAACAAGCTATGTAGGTACACATACACAGAAAATTGTGATTGTTATGATGGCTCTCTCAATTTCAATTTCAATTCAGCCAAAAGTGGTTACCTCATCTTTTGATAACAGAATGCACACAGAGGAGACAACCCTGTGAAATACTTCGGTCTGGTCAATTGATGCATCCTGATGACAGTACAAAAATACTTTATTTCAGAAGTTGACAGAAGAGCATTTAACAGAAATCAAATTAAGATAGCATGCTCACCCTTCTGATAATAGACACCATCTCCTCTAGGGAGGACAAAGCACTGTATGAAGATTCTAGATCAACATCACTAGCAGATGCTTTCTGCTTAGGAAGTGACAATGAAATGTTGAAGAAAAGTGCAATAATCTGCAGCAAGAAAAACAATATAATGGAAATAAATTGATGAGCTCAGTTTCAACGTAAAAAGATAACCTTAACAGTATATGGTGGGTGTGGGTGCGCATGCTTGTGATACCTACTGCAAAGCATTGCTATTTTCCAAAAAAAAAAGGCGTAAGATATGTTATGTTGCACCATCAGAAGTCAGAACCAGTATGAAACCAGTTTCACTATTTCCTTCCATGTGCCATATTGCAATCAAAGCTTGGAGAAAGGCATAGTAGACATGAAATTGAGTTTTAACAGCCGAAAGGAAAGGAAACCAATTAGCTCCATACAAACCTGCATAGCAACTTTCCTGACTTCAGAATCTGTATCGGCGCAGCGAGGAAGATATGCCATTATCCTTTCTCCCAAGTTTAACGAATCTCGGTTAGGCAACACAAATGCAGCTGGTGATAACATAGAAGGCATATTTATCCTATTGACATAACAAATCAAACATTTATACTAGCAATTTTAGAGAAACATTCATCATACATGGCAAACTTGACAAGCTCCTAGGGGACGCCTGGTTAATTTGCTTGTTCAGTGTGAACGTCGGATAGGAACCCAACAAACCAAATCCACCAGAACAGAGAGTGCGGAATTTAACTAACACTTCATTTACAGCAACACACCCTCTTCTCCTCTGGTGTTCTGCAGAAGATGAAACATATGGATCGAGTTGCCTAAGAATATGCAGGAGCTGCTCTGCTCGACTTCTACCATCTTCACCACTGCCAAAGAAAAGTCAGGTAAACGAGTATAAAAAACATGAAAGGAAAAATGATAGTAAAAGCTGCATAACTCAAGAAATAAACAAAATAGGAAGAGCCAACGAGAGTATTATTTTGAGCACTGATCAAAAGTAAACAAATCTTTCATGCTAATTAGGAATTTCCATGAACATAAAACAAATCTTTCATACTAGTTAGGAGTTTTCATGAACATAAAGGAACTATTCTATAGACAGATTACTCATACTTGACAAAGGTATTATGAGATTATAGCATACAATCGAAAGACGAGATCAAAGCATTACCTAGTTAGCAGAATGGCACCTAACAAAATAATCAAGTTTGTTATGAGGCTCTCAACAATGTTTGAGGGTTCAGTTGGCAAAGCAAAAAACCCTAATGTTGCCTGAAAATGAGAAAAAAACAAATGAAAATCATATGAAGAGAATTTAATTAACTGAAACTACAATAGACAAACTATTAGAAGAGTTTTTTGTGGCATTGCACCACTGCGACACAGACCTTCATGACACGGTTTCTTGTTTCCATAGGTAATCTTGGCTCTATAGAAACCAGAGTAGTACAGGCACTTAAAGCAAGACTCTGCATATCAGCATATGTAAGAGGAATGTACAGTAGAGTAAAAATCCATTGATATGAACTAGTTAGTGCAAACGCAGGTTCTAAAGATAAGACTATAGATGTAAGGATTCAACTGGAATGAAATTTCTTTGACAAACAGTAGCAAAAGCATGGGTTAAAACTTGAGTAACATACTTGAGTGTGCAGAAGCTCAGTGCTGAAATCAGTAAGGTCATCGTTTTGATCTCTCCCCATCAGAGTTAGCACATACTCCAGCAACTGGTCTCTTCGTTTCAGTGGGAATGAAATCCCCATTTCAGCAGCAGTAATAACAGCTTGGCCTAAACGATTTATACCAATCACATATGGTAATAAGACAAAAAAAAATAACTGTAAAGCTTAAGATGTAACCTCAGAAACTTAATTGCTAGCACAGCAACTTGATACTTACACTCTGATTCAATTAACAAAATTATGATTGCACACACTACTGAGTTATGCACTTATGCTAGATGGATTCATGATAACATGAATACAAGTCACACCAACACCAACTAGCAATGTAGTATTTACATGGGGACATATCTGGTGCAACTCAGCTCTACATGCAATCAGGCAAACTATTCATGTGAACCATTAGATATGGCCAACATAAAAGGTGCAACTCAACCTTAGGTATAATCATGGAATTAGAAAAATTATCTCTACAATATAAAAGAACCTACTGGTGATGGTAGTGTTGAGTCCAACGTCCCAACACCACCCCCTGAGCTGTTGGGATCTTCTGTGGACAAATAGGTCATTCACTCATTTGTCTCCTTGATGTAACTGACTGAATTCAATAAAGCTTCCTTTATAAAAAAAAAATAGGTCCTTTGTCTATGTGTCTTGTAATAAGGCTATTTGTGGATTTATGTTTGGTTGTAAATGATATATTTCTCCTGATAAATATATATAAAAAATAAGTTCTAAAATTTTTTACATATGTATTTGAAATAGTTGTTCTTAGAGATGAGTGCATGGATAACTTTGTGAATAAAATTCTCACATGTTATTTTTGTAGGGATATACCCCCACAAAACCACTACACCATATCCATATATACATCACCCAACAATGGTTAAGGCTACCAATCACTGTATGCAAATAGTAAAAGACCAATCATGACAAAGCAGAGCAACAATTTCCAAAAAGAAAGAAAAGCAGAGCAACAAAGGCATGAGCACATACTATCATAAACAAATTCAAGGTTAATATCCCTTCCAACTGAAAAACCAATTCCAAAAAGGCGATGCAGTATGCAGCTTTTTTATAAGGAAATTACCTAGAAGGTCAATTGCAGTAATGACAGCTTTCTTTGCAGTAGGATGTTGAACATGCAGCAATCTTCCAAGCATATTAGTCCCCTGAGCACATGTAAGTAAAGAACATTCCTCAATCTAGAAAACTGGTTAAAGTGTAAGCATATCAAATGTGATCTGGTTAAAGTGTCTTAAAATATAATGCAGTAAAAAAAGTTCAGCACAGAAACATATGCAGCAGATGATAACAACATCAGTGGATGGAATCTTGGATTTGAAAATTCAAAATATTGCAAAAGTTTGGAAGACAATAATGATCGCAAATGTATTATTCAAGCTAGAGGGCTAGAGTGAACCAGGAAGTTAGGCAAATGGGACTTCAATTTCCTTGAGAATCCCAAGAAGATAATCCAATTTGCGGCACCCAGAGATCATAAGCTTCCAGTGGCTTTAGGCAGAAGCTGAACCCCTTTCATAAATAGCGCTTGATTACAGGTTTTGCTTTGATGATGCTAATGGAACAGATTGTGCTTCTGTTTATTGCTAAACCCCTATTTTAACTCGTTCTGGAATGCTGTTACTACTGCTACTGGGTGTTTTGTACTCCAGGTTTAGGCTTCCCTGAGAAATTCACAAAGCTGGATACTACTTGAGGGAGCTTAACACTTTTCGATTGTGGGTTTCGCTGGTACAATCAAAGATGTGCTATATGACCCACTTTAATAAAATTTGCATCAGATACTTTTATCACAACTCATAAGACATGGAATTTTGAAAAAAAGATACAAATGGGGCATCTTTACAAAGAAAAAGAAGCCCATCCCAATTATTGGATTAGAAAACTGCATACCCTGCAAGAAACAAATACTTCTTTGTAAAAAAATACAAGCATTCATCTTCTGTATCAGTTTACACAAAAAAGTGAAAATAAAAACACACCCTTGTACACACAGGAAAACCAAGCATCTGACAATTGCCAAAAGTATATCAGCAATTTACATCATAGTGAGATGGTTTTCCTCACAAAGAGGCTTGGTTCTCATTCAAAAAGGAAAAGTCTACCTAAGGTTTAGCCCAACCTAGTGGTTCACTGTAATCCTCACGACCAGTTGACCACAAATGCATATGTAATAATCATTCATTGATGATGTTGTCACATTTAAACAACAGATCAAAAACAAGTTTGTTGATAGATTGGATAACATACCACAAGTGCATTAATCCTGGCTTCAATAACTGTTGATGGAGCATATCTTGCAGCATATCCATACATTAATGCCAGTGCTGCATATGTGTCATCAACATCCTCTACTTTTGCTGTAAATGAGAAAAATGATAGGAACCTGCAGAATTCAAGGTCCCGTAATTATTAATAAAATGAATGAACTGGATACATGGCCTGGAAAAATGAACCAACGAGATAAAAATAGTTATGATGTTGGATCCATCTTATATGTAGTTGTGATTGATCTTTCTTCACAGAGTCTGGGAATAACTAATAAGTATTCCAGAAAACAAGGATACAAAAAATGGATTAAGTGGGTCAAATAGAAGTTTTAATCACATATACGAAGGGAATTCTACTATAGATAGTTAAAAGGGGGAAATAATCAGTACTTTGGAGAGAAATAGGTTCAAGATCCCATTTATACATGTGAACAAATGCATAGTTATAGATCCATTTAGATTGTGAGTTTCTGCTTCAACACTGCTAACACTGAGATGGACAAGATGGAATAAATTACTAACAAAATTCTTAATACAAGTACCTCTGGAGAGCGCTCTGTCCTGCATTGTCCAATATATTCTTCAACTTCTCCAATACTGTATCCAAATGAGATGCTGCAACCTGCAAGTGCAAGTTCAGTACCAAAAGGCAGTAACTCCAAAAAATAAGATTTCATTCAAACCCACTTACCAAACCAATGCCTTGGGCAAGCCCAAGGCGATTAATAGGAATAGACATGCTCGAATGTATGCACATCCAATCAATCTTTTGATGAACATAAACCCGATCATCAACCTTCTGAAGAAGCATTCCTAAACATCTGCAAAATATATAACAGGGAAATCAATTCCAGCGCACAGATTACACAGGCATCTACCAAGTACGAACAATGGTTAACACATTCTAAAATATTCCAATAATTACCACCTCTATGGAAAAGGGGCATTGGGATAACAAAAAATTACCTGTGCAGCAAAGCAGAATGTCCATCAGATCTAGCGTATAGATCATATTGTCTAGCGAATGCCTCACCCAATGATATGACCCACTCACTGTCATTCACAACATCCAAAGATTCTGCTAAAAACTGAAAGATATGGCATAGTTAGCTTTCCAGAGAAGAATAGAATTTGAATACTCACACAAGAAAAAAGCCTGCAAGGTGACTGTACAAGGAAACAATCCATCATGTTTTTCTGCATTTTTGTTTCACTCGACTAGTTATAATTAATTTCTTTTTACCAAAGCAATCAGCCTCACCATAATTCTAGTTGATATGACAACTGTTGTTTATGATATGATTATAATCCTCAAACAATTAGAATAGGAGACTTACATTTATTATCATGTCATCCCATGTTTCCTGATATGTGCTATCTTGTTTAAGGTCTTCAGGGTCACTGATGTAAGCTTTCATCTTAGGGACCTAATACTTGCCAAAAGATTCATAAATTAAGCCACTTTAACAACATGATGAGAGCAAGCTGAATTATTAGTGTCCCCTTTAGAACTAATGAGAAAGAACTCTTCAACTGCTAAAAAAATAAATGAAGTGATATACCTCATCTTGTAAAAATAAAGAAAGGTTTCTTGGGAAAAGTTGACCCAAGTAACACATCACCTGCAACAAAGCAGAGGTGGAATGAATTTGGCTTGAAATAAACAAACTTAAATGTTTTGCTATTGCGTGAGTCAATACCAAAGATAATCCTAGAAGGGGCCAACAGAATATAAACAAAAATAAAGAAGTCATGAGCCAGTGTAGCGATCTTAAGTCTTGACCAGTAACCACTGGAATTACTTAAATTTGAAGCAGTCAAAGTTGCAAAGTACAATTAGTTATTGAAAAAGTTTATCTGTGATGAATATCAAGTATGCAACAATATCAATTTGTTAAATAACCCAGGTATAAAAGTAAAATAAAAAGTATCAGTCATCCCATTGACTAGCGATGATAGAAGCTACTCCAGTTAACCAGAAATGTGAAACCATTGTGATATAACCTTTTCTCTATATTAAAAATTCAATATTATCAGCATAAATTTTCAGGAATGATGATAACTCCCCATCAAAAATATAAACTTCACAGTTACACTACTTTTTAAACTAATTTAAAGAGGCAAAGTATTTACATGTCCTGTAGAGGAAAAGCACTCAAATGGCTGGGAAAGCTAAACACACATAAAATAGATAAATTGACATCAAGATATGATGAATAAAAAAGCATGGTCAAAGATAGTATCGAACTTCTTTCATGTAAATCTTCTTCAAATAATTTGAGGTCTAATTAGTAAGAAGACAAACCATCAGGACATGTGTAGCAAGTTGACCCCTAGCAAGTGGATTATGCAGAAGCACAAGCAAACGAGCAAACAAATCCTGCAAACCATACCTCAATGAGAAAGAACAGTCCGATGGAAGAGAACAAAAGACATCAGGGATCAAGCAAACTACCTCCGGATTGGGGATTTCATTCGAAGCATTAAATTCAGTATATAGTGGGTTTGTTTGCGACACTTTATGCCTGCACAATTCAGTTATGCATTTGCAGACCTGCAGATATCACCAATTATATTGACCTGATTATTTAATTATTTATATACTCTAAATAATAAGAACAAATAAAATAAGGCCATTGTTTTAACAAAACATTTGCCAAATGTAGAAAATAACATAAAAGCACTCACCGTAGCTACTGCACCTGTATACTTTTTCGGAATTATCAGTTTCAAGATAAATGGCCACAGGACAAGCTGTAAAATAGGAAAATTTAAAGCACGTTACTCACATAACTTGATTTATTGTGACAGAAAACTATATGATGATAGCTTGATAAATCAATTTTCTGACTAAATGGGGGCATAGGCATAGCATAAATGCCATAAAAGGACAACATCAAGTTTCACTTTACCTCCATTTCAGGAATGGTAATTGCCAGCAAAAGCAAACCTTTTTCACATACAACTCTTAGCTCTGAAAGACCAGAAAGGCTTACTTTCATCTGATTAATGAAAACAGAAGATAAATCATAATGAAGAAATTGACACTTGACAGTTAAGTAAATTTGCAGAATTCAGATTGTGTGAAACCTCAAATCTTTTGTCCTGAAAGTACTCATTTTTCAGAGTATTGGGATCATTTAGATCGTCATCAGTTATAGCACTATGCCGCACCAAAAACTCGACTGCCAACTCAGCAGGATGTCCACTTAAATAGCAATGTGAAGCCATAACAACAATTAGCTGTACATGATTAAATTAGTATTAAGAAAGTGAACAATTGGATGTATAAGATTAGAGAAATCATTACCATCTATAATATTGTGTGTATGAAGCATTAAACAAAAGAAAATGCCTGCTGTAAATATTTAATGATCTACGTGTGCCAAAAGTTATTGCACAATTGGTTACCTCAGCTAGTGCCATTCTAATACCCAAGCTCTGCTCCTCCAAAAGTGATTTCACAATTTCAACAAGTAACACTTGCTTAGTATGCCATGATTCCAACAACCTACATAGATATGTTATAGAGATTGTCGCCAACAACTCAAAAGTGGAGAGAGAGAGAGAGAACCTAGGCAGTAGATGTTTTATTGTGCCAAGGGCCCCAACAATGGATGCTTCATCTTTTGACTTGCATTTCTGTAAGGCAATAGATAGTAGCATCAATAGTTTATATAACCCTTCTTTGTTAGCACACATTAGCAGGTAATCCTTCCCCAATAATGTTTTGGCTTTATTTAGAAGTGGAAAAATGGTAGCTCTATACTTACATTCAAAAGGAACATGCACAGATCCTCGGGGTATGCTAAACCAATTACCAAGAAGCAATGCTGCATTTCATTGTATGTCTACAGGCATGTAAATACTAGCACATGATTAGTAAACCTTTTATAAAAAGAAGCAAACACACACAAATACAAATGAAAGAAGTCTAACAGCTTTGCTCAAAAGTAAGAAAAAGTAAAAGTGCCTCACATGAAAATACTGGATACAGGTTAAGTACTTATTTAGGATAGATATCTGTCCAGTATTTAACCATGCAGCCTTGCGAAATGCTTCATGAGAGAACCAATATGCAGATGGCATCGACAAGAAAACACGCAACGCATGTAATTGATGCTAATTAATGATGGTACCACAAACTGGATGATAAGGAATATCTCATTGTCCCCACAACATTCCATGCAAATATTGTTTAACTCTTAAAATAGCAGAACTGTTTTGCAACAACAGATTCAAGCCAAATTCTAGTTTGCTTTTTCCAATCACCATACAGAAGCTAAGCTGATTTGTCAGTGGAATATATGAAGAATTTATACAACATTACACCCCAATCCTCGGTGCATGTAACAGTGCAGCACCAGTCACCAGAAATGAGCAATCTCCTACTAGGACACCTGCCACTATGTCAGGCTGAGAACTAAGTGATGGTGGATGTTGCCTTCATGCCGCTTCGTATCACTCTCTACTTATCCCTGCCCAGAAACTTTTGTGCCAATCAACTAACCAAAAAATATTGACTTCATGAGCACCTCGATCATTAGTTTGGTTATACTTTACAAAGTCAAATTGTGGCATCATTGCATCATTTACAAAGGAATGAGCCAGTAGAGGATGTGAATTAATGAATATAAAGGTGCAGCCAGAATAGGCGTGAAAGATTTAAGACATGAACCTTCAGTCCTTTTGAAACATACGAATGCTCAAATTTGCTGGTACTGGCCGATGCTAATGGAAGAAGCGCAATTAAGACAATGGTAAGCTCCTACAACATAAGAAACAAAAAACTGGTCATGCTTCGACATGTATATAAGATGTCTAGAAGAATTTTACTGTGTTCAGTCTAGCAAAGGTCTTGGCAATCTTATTATCTCAAATTGACCTACTGTTGCAAGAGAAATAGCAAGATACACAATGAACACCTACTGTCCCGTATTATATTCCTTTCATCTATTAGTAGTGGTATAAATGTATGCGTATCTTACCTTGATACACTTTCTATCATGGCATCGGTACTTATTTACAAGTCAAAACAAAGCACTGACTAAAATAATAATAAAAGACTTCACATAACCAATAAAAGTGTCAAATATTGCAAATACATATTAGTACATCATAACTGTAACAATGAATATATAAACAAAAATAAGCATGCAGAATATACATGGATTCATATAGTGAAGAAAGCATGTCTGAAGCATGATCTTATTTTACCTCAAAATCAAGTAAAGGAGGACCACTTTCTGACAACAATGACGCATTAAGAAGGTTATGAAGGCTGTGAGATGCGACAAAAGCAATTTCTTGATCTTTCCGACATCTACATGAGCAAAACAAATAAATGCCTGGGAGAATTTGGCAAACATCTTTAGTAAATATATTAGAATATACCCCATACATACAGGTCCAACATTGTTGGTATGATCCTTGGCAGTGCTGATTTCAACTGTGACCTGGTGACAAGACCAATCATTTCTCCCAAAGCCTCCACAGAAGACAATTGCACCTGATGAAAATATTAACCATACTAAGCAGTATGTGGCAACTAATTTGATCATGCAACATTATGTTGTAATTGTTTTTAAAAAACTGGATATATATACTTCAAAAGCAGTCACCCACAAAGCTACTAACATCCCAACAAACTGTAGCAAGGTTGCCATGATCTGAAGAAGGATGAAGTCCATCCATCACACAAGGGGCTATGAACATTGAATATCCAGTTTGAGCCAGGGCAATATCCGATAGGAACTCCCCTTAAATGTTAACTCACAATCCTTTCCATCTGATTCGCTGGTAATGAACAGTCATCTGATTTGCACCACCGGGCACAATATATAAGCTTCTCCCTAGGATCAGGTGCAAATTCACTCGATACACTCCTAGATAACTAAACCCAATCACGTTTTGCCACATTATTTCATCAGAAAGTTGGATTTTGGTGCATTAATGCACCATAATGCTTATCGAAAACACCATTAATCACCCCATAGCCTTAATAATGGGGGATCGCAAAATACTGAGCAATTGCATGAGGCTCAGCATGATATGATTTCAACATTGAACTACAAGATTATCAAAGTGTATCAGTTTTATTGGCATGTATGTGTTTCTGACACCTGCGCCAAAATTATTACAAGGTATATGTAGGCGTTATCCATGCATCCAAACATGTATAGCTTGCTCGTAGCAATTGGGACGGTATTGTTGTTAGGGATAAATACTAAATAGTAACAAGTCAGCAACTAAATGATCAAGTCAAAGCTAAGGTTTACCTTTAGATTACGCGAACCAGTCCATACTTTTAAAAGTAATTCAAATACTGAATTCATGAATGACCTATCATTGAAATATAAGACAGATGGCGTAAAAGCCTCGATTACCTCAAAAAATAACTATTGCCAAATTGAAAGCTTACATGACATCAGTATCAAAAGGAAGATCAGAGGGGGTGTCTCCTATGTACTGCCATGCTGCCTGGCACCAACACCTAAATGCTGCAAACAGAAAGAAAACATTGTACAGATGGATGACTGTCTTTCCAGAAAAATGAGAATTGAAAAGCAGTCTACTCGAAAATAAAAGGCAAAGCAATAACCAGAAAAGATGATTGGAGGCATAGGCAGTACCATTCGCAAAAACAGGTCGTTGAGCATCCCGTACGCTTCCCAGGATAGGTAAAACGCGCAAAAGTACATCCTTTAATCTTGGGGTGAACTGCAAGGCTTCAAATAAGCAAGACCAAGTTGCAAATTCAGCAGTCCAACCCAATATCAGATTGAAATTAAACTAAAAGTTGTGCTTAACCTTCAGCTGATGCAAAATCTGCAAGTATCTGTAACATGGCTGGCAAAGCAGAAGTTGGTCCAGCAAAATAAAGAAATAATTCCTCCATCATCTAGGACAAACGTGGTCAACAGATTGGTATTAATTATTAAAATGCGAAGTTACATAGTAGTAAAGCCCAAAGCCAACAAAAACATGAAGAAAGAGACCAAGCTGAGAATAATAATGAAATGGAAAATCTATACATGAAACCAGCTACAAGGGATTCTCAGAGTGAAATCATAAAGAATTAAAGTGCAAAGGATGATTACTGCTAGATAACACTATAAACTCTTGTTTTTGTTGGATCCTGACATTATCAATTGTTACTTTCTTGAAATAATTAAAACACCTATCATCAATTTCCCATTTTCACTGGTTCCACTCTAGTCCAGGAAACATGTCTCTCCTTCAAGACATACCATCTGGTCATAATTTGCACCTTAATTATCCCAATGTGAACCAAGGTTCATGCCGGAAAAGGGACAATGTATGGGGTAAAATCGTACCAAGTCTGGATCATGTGACCCTATGGCAACAAGAAGACTAGCTGCTGCCCTTTGCCAATCAACATTGAAATCCTGTTCACCGAAGAACAATAATTTAGATCAACTAAACAAGTATAGGTAGACAAAACAGGAAAACCAGGAAAAAAAAAAGAGACAAACATATACCCTAATTTCCGGGCTTCCAAGGTGGAACGGGAACCCTTTCATTGATACTGTAATAATAATTATTTCCTAAATAAACATTCACATTGCTCTTTTCACAGCATCTTACTCTAGCAGCTGTTATCAGCTGTGTTTCCCGAAATTTCCAAAAATGTGAAATCTAAAGTAACAACCATACATTTTTTTCAGATCTACTGTAGCAAAAACATACCCAACGGTATGTCAGTTTTTGGACGTTGTCTGCTTAGCAATACCGTTAGGCTACAAAACAGTGCTCTTGTTTCCTGTTCGACATTTACAGTGTTGAGCTCAGAAATCGGAACACAAGAAGCAGATTGGCAGGTGGCAACACCCTGTACCTTTGAACTAACAATCTCCGCAGTTGCAATCTTAGCAAGTTTCCGAAGCAATTCACGCTCAGCGTCCGAGCGATTGAGAGCCCTCACTGCAGAAGCCATCACGAGAAAAACCCCAGCCATGTTGCCGAACCGCTGAAATGCACATGAACCAAAACAACTTCGCAACCCAAAATCCAAACAGGACCCAAAACAGTCCCTGATAAGTGAATTTTAATGGCAAAGGCGCAGGAGCGTACCCGATGGCCGCCTCGGGAGACGGTGGCGCAGCAGTCGAGGACGAGCAGTGGATTCCTGCACTCAGCAAGCAACGAATTTACCAAATTACGCTTAACGCGGAAATGGGGCGGTACCCGAGAGCGATCCCTACATCGGCGCGATCTCGCGCAGGGCCGCGAGTGCGGCGTCGCGGGCGACGGGGGAGTCGTCGGCGAGGGAGGTGACGAGGACCTGCACGGCCTCTGAAATGACGAAAGGAAGCGAATGAGAAGGGATCGGGACCGAGCGGGGTAGCGACGAGTGGGCGGCGGAGAGAGGGATGTCACCGAGGACGGCGGAGGAGGACGGCATGGTGGTGGAGACCTTCACGGATCGAGCGGAGGCGAAGTCAGGAAGGAGAGGACTCTGAACCTGAGGAGGAGGAGGAGGGAGAGAGGCGACAGCTCAGAAAGGCTCGCGTCCGAGAGGGGGTGACACGACCGGAGGTGAGGTCATTCTGGTAGCGGCGCCGCGGTGGAGGGGACGGCAAGGAAACCGACAACGAGAATGGTGAATGGAACGCATCTGTTCATGATGCCTTCGGGTCGGGTCCTTATCTCTCAACTTCTGAAGAGCACTGTTGGGTTCTACCGTTTGGCAAATTTCATATAAATTTCATTTCTTCGGCCGGATGGGTACTCATTCCCTTATGTATTTAATTGGTTTAATTTTTTCAATCAAACTTCTCTGAATTTGACCGATTTTAGAGGAAAACATTCCAACAACAACAATATCAAATTAGTTTTGTTAAATCAACCATAAATATTTATTTGATATAGATGTTAATATAGTTTTTCTTTAAATTTGATTAAAGTTTTAGAAGCTTGATTTTAAAATAAGGTAAATAACTTATTTTGGGGATATACCCCGGGTAGCCCACAGACCTCATTTCTGGTTATTGGGCCAGGCAGAGGGCCTATCGGGCCCGTCATACCAACCCCGCCTGAGCCAGCCGAAAGCAGCGTGGCGCATTAAATGCGACGCGATGGAAAGCGATCGGAGGATCTAGGCGCGACAGGTGCATAGGACTACCGGGCGGCGTCAGACCGGGGAGCAGTTGGGGAGTAGGCAGCACGCTGCGTTCCATCAGGGCGTGCTGCGTCCGATCAAGCCGTGCTACGTCCCGTCGGAGCATGTTGTACGATAGGTTAGACCCAACAGGGGTATAAATAGCAAGGAGTCCCGAGCACAGGACCCCCACTTCTTCCAGGCACACACAACTTCTTCTTCCACGCGCAAGTCCACGCTCACAACCACAACGCAACACACAGACACTCTAGAGCCCTAGCTCTTGTAATCCATTCATTGTAACTTTCTTCCTGACTAGTGAAACACCCCACCAATCTCACAGTGGACGTAGGCTTATTACCCTATCGGGGGGCCGAACCACTCAAAATCTTCTTGTCTCTTAGCCATTACTATTCTCACGGGCTCGGCAACCATCGAGGTCTTGAGTGCATCGCTTCCCTACAATATAAATCACCTCCACAGGCACCCCCCGAGGAGGGCTGCTCGACCACCAGTCGACA
>KE371330.1:635872-647459 GCA_000418225.1 Zizania latifolia
AGATGACTACCAAAAAAAGTTCCTCCTAGGTATTCTCGTTTTCTTTCTTTGGTGGATGTGATCCATATACAACTAGGAAGTGTGCACTCCCATACATAAAGCCATCAAAGAGTGGCAAAAGGATCAAGAAGAGAAAAAAAGCAACGAAAACTGTAGGATACCAGGAGTATATACTACACTCAGGCAACAAGCCTACAGGCATAACAAGGATAATTAAGCATACACTACCCATTTGGTTGTTAGTTTCATTCACTCAAGCATTGAAAACATGCAAAGATTGCCTCTTACCACTCTGGAAACAGTATACAACACACCTGCTCCAAAACACTTATGTATGCAGATGGTATTGTCATGAAAACAAAAGGCTTGCTATCACATATAATTCTGACACCACTCATTAAGACATGACTAGGCCCAGAACTAATCCAAAGCTTAAAAAAGGTCATCCTAACAGCTTAGATGTCTAAAAGATATAATGCCAAATAAATCTGATAAGTTTTGATTTGATGGCAGGCTTGTTAAGTTTGTTCTATATGACAGGATAAGAAATTAAAGAATTATTTAAAAACATTAATCCTCCAGAAACTGTTTATCCACAGTTAGGCTGTTTCCCTTCATAGAAACAACACAAATGGATAGCCAATGACTTCATATATACAGTGATTGTTGCATTGACCATGTACAAAAATGGCACAAGCAATATCATATGCAGGACACACAAGATTGAGATAAAATGATCATGTGACCAAAGAAACATATGCACTTAATGAAATAATGTTGTGCGCCAGAAGACTTCAAGCTGATTCTGAAGTCTGAAGCACACTTCATAACTAAGATACACTACAAAGTACAAACTAATGATGTGTTGAGCTTTAACTTCAATAATGATACTCTGGAGTTAATTTCATAAGTTTACAGGTCAACCTGTGTGTGTGTTTAATAGTTCCAAGCAGAGGTTAAGACTATGATGCTTAGTATATTTCTGCAAGTGTACCTTTAGTGCAAGCTCTTCAAAACATTTCTCAACATTTTCTCTTGTTTTGGCACTGCTCTCAAGAAAAAGACATCCAGATTCTTGAGCAAAGGCAAGACCTTCTTCCCTTGTCACCATCCTTTCCTCATTCTGTAAAGTAGAACCATCAATATCAGAAATACGCACTGCCACTTCATGGTATTAACCAAACTAAAAATGATTCTTTCTTTGGACCTAGAAACAATCTCATGGTCATGTCTTCACAAATTATTTTTCGCCCCCCATGCTATCTACAATAACTGTACATAGTTATGTAATTACACAAATGACATCTATCTGATTAGATCCTGAAGTGATACCATGTTTTTGTACAAAGAGTTACAGAAGACTCCAACATTTCTGTATGAACCAATAAATACTTAGATTTTCGAAATGGGAAAGTATCAACATGAGTTGAAATGGAGCAATGTTCACATTAAATAATGGATTAATTTAAATAGTCAAAAGATGATACCTTGTCCACCTTGTTTCCAACAAGCATCTTGATGCACTCTTTATTTGTTGAATGCAATTCTATTTCCTTGGCCCATACATCAGCCAGATTTGTGAAACTTTCTCTCTTTGTGACATCATACACTAAGAGAAGAAGACAGCAGAAAGTTAAACTTCCACGAGTAAATCGGGGACACCTTTACCAGAACAAAAGAAAGAGTAAGTGCTAGATTGTTGCTACAAAAAAATTTCAGTTTCCCAGATGAAACTTTAAATAAAGACTTGTTGGTACACGGTCATAGTAAGGTTTTCACCTCACTGGAAAAGAAAAAAATGAATCGGCACAAAAATCACTGAGTAAAACAATGAAACACCACAATGGTGGAAATGAAACAATGATCTAATGGTTAACTTTGAGAACCCATGTGAGTTGAGGTGTCCAAGGCAAAGAAAACTTATAGGATACATGATACCCACTATATTGTTCAGGAATCACTACTGAACTATATGTCTATATCCAAAAGGTTCTGAATCGGAAGAATAACAGGGACAGTGCAACACCACATTGGAGCATGCATACAATACAACCCGAGGTAAATGTGACCTAAAATTTGATGCATGAACGCAACATGAGCTATTTATTTAGTTGATATGCCTTAACAGTGAGATTGCCAGAATGGTATAAAAATGTATTCTCCTGTATGCAGTTGGAAGTAAATTTACCCAGAATGATGCCATGAGCACCTCTGTAGTAAGAACTAGTGATTGTCCTAAACCTTTCCTGGCCAGCTGCAAGCAACAAAAAGAACGTCAGCGAACCCTTAAAATCTTTGGAATACCATTAAATGATACAAGCTGTAGAAGAAGAGAATTCATCCAACAAGTATTATGCCACAAGAGCAATTAAACATTATAGGAGAAAAAACAAACTTTTTTCTTTGGACTTATACTGATTTCTATGTAGAACACAGTGGTTGTGTCAATGAAACAGACAGCTTCCAATAACAAAGAAGCCGCCTTTGGGGGATTAGTGGTGGCTAAGTGGTTTTCCCATTTTGGAGGTATATATATAAACTCTGAAGGCACACAAAAATAATTGCCCCAAAAAGGCAAAGGCAACAGCCTTACATCATACAAAAATATTGTCAAAACCAATATGTGAACATCATTTTCAAAAAGGCAAAAAGGAAGAAAAACTGAAAAACTTACCAGTGTCCCATATTGTTAGCTTCAGTTTCTTCCCATTGACAGTGAGAAATTTGATTTTAAAATCGACCCCTGGGAAATCAATGTGAAAACAAAGTAGCTTCATACAAGTAAATAACATGAGGTTATATGTAATACAACAAAAGGGCACACTTATACTGTACACAAACATGAGGTGAATTCCAGGGCACTGAAGTGATAACCTCAGCCACATTCCAGGATGGGTTTTGTCCCATTAATTTTTTTGATCCAAAAAAATTTCAAGCATGACTTTGACCAAATTGCCATTGACAATTCATGCTTAGGAGTTAGGATGACTACATGGCATAACCAATTATTTGAGGAGAGTTCAGGATCAGGCTTTTCATTCTGTTTGGTTTAAGTCTGAGAATTCAGATATAGTGTCATCTATTGTTTTTGGTCTGCTCTAAAGGTTACTAAGAGATGACAGAAGGTCGTGTGCTATCTATCTGCTGTATTGCCACGAACATAGTGGCAGAATTTTCATTTCCATACACCGCTGATCACTTCTTTTCACTGATTTTATAAATTCACATAAAGCAGCAGGCATGCATGCCGTATGTATGCTTAAGTTGACGGTTCCACTCCTAGATGACAAAACAAACCCAAACTTGCCCCTTGGAATTAATCTTTTCGAAGACAGGTCACTCTCAGTTAGATCATTAATACACAGATCACAAAGCAATCAGTAAGCAGTACTACGGACTACCTTGTCCGTGAAACAGCAGTATCACAAAGATGTCACAAGTGGTTGTTGACTTGTTGCAGTGTTTTTGGTGAATGGTGATCACTTGCACACTCAAGAATTGTACCAGTACCACCACTATCGCATCTTAAAAGATAAAACAAGGTAAGTACGAACGTTACGTCTCTATGAACAGCGAAACTAATCTCCGGCAGAGACAAAAAATTATTGCCGGTGTGTTCCCTAATCGGGACAAGCCAAGGAAGCGGACATATTCAGCACAGGAGGAAGCAGGAATCAACGAGATCCAGCCAGGCAGAGAGGAAGCCGTACGCACCTATGGTCGGCGCGATGTCGTCGTCGATGTGGGAGGCGGAGACGAAGCTGACGAGCAGGCTGCTCTTGCCGACGGCCGAGTCCCCGATGAGCAGGATCTTGAAGGAGCAGACGTAGCTGCTCGCCGGCGACGAGCCCATGGCAGAGGATGGCAGGCGCGCTCGCTCGCTCGCTCGCTCAGGCTCGGATCGAATCGCGGCCTCGCGGGCAAAGCAAAGCATCAATGAGAGGAGATGCCGGCGGGTTGGCGCGCGCGGCGCGCCTGTGTGCTGCGGAGAGGGAGGGGGGAGTGGGAATAAAGCAGGCTGAAAGGCTGCAAGGGGAGAAGGGAAGAGAGAAAGGCGAGCTGAAGTCGAAAGTGAAACGACGTACGCCGAAACGGAACGAGGTGGCGTCAGGTGGCCGACACGACGAGGGGGCGAGTGGCCGAAAGCCAGGGGTCGCCGCGCCACACCGCGCTGTCTTGCTCCCCGCGCGCGCCGCGTCGTCGTGGCGTGGCGTTGGAGCGGCCGCGGCGAGCCAGAGAGACAGCGAGCTGTGTGGAAGCCGCGGAGCGAGGGTGCGCGCACGCGGGCGCGTCGGTCGGTATGTCGGTTCTTGAGCGGCCGAGAGACGGATGCGCCGCGCCGCGCGGCCGTGTGGGTGGGTGGGTGTGTTTTTGGGAGAAATCGAGCATTGCGGCGCGCCATGCACGTGCGACGTTTTGTCTATAGGTAGGACGTGGCTGCATGCGGTGCGGACTCGTGGGATCGGTGCGTGTGGGAGGGGGAGGCGCCGCGACGTGCCTTGCGGCGCTCGGCCGCTTCGCCCCCGAGCGCGGGCCGCGTGCCCGCGTCTGTAGTGTTGAAACTGGTGGTGGGCTGGTGGCGACCGGGCGTGGGTGGGCGGGCGGGCCGTTTGTTGTTTCGTCACGGCGGCACGAGCGCGGATGCAACGCTTTTTTAGCCCGTTTGTTGTCACGTCGCCATGGTCGCGCAAGGATTAGATCGAGACGAGACACTGAGACAGTGAGACCCTACTTTCCGCCCTCATTTTGTATGTTTTACTAGCAACTTTTTTGCAACTTTACTAAACACACACGAGTTATTCCGCCCTTATCTTGTATGTTTTCCTAACAACTTTGTGCAACTTTACTAAACAAACACAGTTAGGAACGTTTGCTTTAGCTTGATTATTGTAATCGCTTATAATTAAGAATTATAAATTAATTATAATTAAGAATTATAAAAAATTAACTTAATAATAATTTATAGTAAATAAGGCAAGGCTAAATACCATCAAAATAAATTGTTCAAAAGTAATAAATTGTCTGTTTATCTACACTTCCAACCAATAAACTGAATTGCTGTAATCTCATGTATAATATACTTAAAACACTAAGTTACACAAATTTATTATATTGTTATAATCTTAATTGTATATTATAATAAGATGATCTAATAATAAACGGTTTATATTTTAAACTAATAAACTAAATTATTATAATTCTAAACATACACGTATGATTGCTTTCGGTTGGTTATTTGACACAAAGAACGTCGACGTCTCTTTTTGGGTCACAGGATGACGATGACGATGACCAGTGTTGCAGGTAAGGTGTTTTGTAAAGTGAACAAGAGACACGAGGCCTTATGATCAATCCATCACTTCTACTGTATTTGAACGATATTACTGTAAGCACGTTTCTAGAAACGCCACTAGTATACGAGAAAATCAACCATGTAGACAATTCTTGCGTTCCTTCGATTAGTGCGACTGTTTTCCAAAATTTCATGAAAAATGCTGCTAACAACTATGCCGTACTATAAGAGAAAAATACAAGAATAATTAATAATTTTTCACTTAGTTTTGATTATTTGTTATTCTAGTCTACAGTTGTGATCTTATGTATTATTATTATAAGTGATAAATAATTAAAAATACTTATTTTGAGTGTTAAGTCATCGAATATTTAAAAAAGAAAACTGATCATATATCCTTCCACTAGTCGAAAATCTAGAATATACTCTTGTCTAGATATAAATTAATAATATATTTACTTACTCTAGTAAATACCCTTTTATACTCTTTGAATTATGTTCTTATGTATTTATGTGTATTTATCACTTAAAATGACTAAAATACCCTTGATATCACTTAAAGTAGCAGAGTATAAACTTCATGAAATACCTGAATCACATATGTGGCGTACAAAAATACATAAATATGTAAGAATGCAATTTAAAGAGTACAAAATGATATCGGCTAGATTAAGTAGACTCGAGAAGGATATATTCTAGATTTCTGACTAATGGGAGGGTTTATATTCAATTTCCTCAATTAAAAAACATATCCTTTTCTACTCATTCAATCTTGATCGTCTATTTCCCTTCTAACGATATGAGAGACCACTAGCAGGGAACAGATCACCGGCTAGGTTTTCCCCCTATTTGCTCTGTTGCTCAGCGACGGAGCCGCCGTCACAAGCGTTTGCATTTTCCTCATCTGTCGTCCGGACGCCCCGAGCCCGAGCGGCGAATCCCGAGACACCAGCAAGCCTCGCTGCAGATGGCAGTCCCCGGCCGCCGCAACGACCTCATGGATGACGACGAGCACGCCGAGGCCTTCGACGGCGCCTCCGACGAGGAGGAGGTGCCACCCCAACTCTACGCCCTCTCCGACGCCGCCCAGTCCGGCAACGTCGATGCCCTCCGTGAAGCCCTCCGTACCGTCTTAATTCGATGCCCCCTCTCCCGATCCTCTGATTTATCTAGGGTTCTGTAGGATCGTTTGATTGGAGTAGATCGGTGTTGGTTGTTACTTATGCATGGAATTCTAGATTTTCCCTTCCGTGAGCGTGCGTGTGGTTTCACTACCCGGATTGCTACTTTTCACAGCGTCCCTAGGTCTGCTGTCTTAGCTTATGGCCTTCTTCGTGGATCAGCTCGTGTAGTTGTGCGTTACCTCAATTTTCCTAGTATAAGCCTTGTACTTAATGTTTCTGGTTTACTGTTTTCAATCCATTCTGCAGAGGCTCTCTGTGATGTAAAAATGGTGGCCAGTTGAGTAATTGATCGTTGTTGTGAGTTGTGACAGCTGTGATCTTAAGGGAATATAGGAGTAAAAACTTTGCTTAACTCTGTAGCACTTGAATTTTGAGTACAATTCTGCATGCATAAGGACTAGATGGAGATATGCTTTTGCAATATAAAATAGGAGGCTAAATTATGTCTTGTAGTTGAACTCTACGGTATCCTATTGTAGGAAAAAACGCTGCAAACTGGCAACTACAAGTAGCACCTAACCATGCACTTTGTGACACCTGCGACTGTTGTATATCTAGTTCTCTGCAACCGATTTAAAGTCAGGTTGGGATTTATGTGTTGTGCTGAGAAGTGATGGGATAATGTTAGTCAAAGAAAACATTATTAGTATAGTAAAATGTGGGTTCTAAAAGCCATGACAATGCCACGTGTTTCTTTGAAATTTTGCTGCTGAGCAACCTGTGAAATTTGAAGAGACAACACTAGTCTGTGAATCTGTGACCTTGTTTTTCATTTTCATGGTTTCAACACTAATTTATGTTTACTGTAATTTCTGTGATGCTGTAATCTCCATTCATAAGGCACTATATTCAGAACAGAGAATTTTCATGCATACATAGGTTGGCATGGCTGATCATTTATTTTATTGCTTCATCCTTTTTGTATTTGATACTTATCTAATTTAAGAGTAGTTTTTCCATTAATTTTCCCTGACGCTGAAACTGAAACATGCACTTGCTACTGATTTGGTATTGTTGAGTTCAGAAGTTGTTGTCATTCTTTTCTAGTGATTGCTGTACATAAGTGATAAACTGATAATCATGGGTGGAGATCTTTCCTTAAGGCCTTTTATTATGTGTATGCAGGTAATTATGATGGCAACATTAATGATCCAGTCGAAGATGGTGATACTGTACTTCACTTAGCATGCTTATATGGCCAACTTCCTTGTGTGCAGGTTTGCATTGTTATTATCTTGAATTATTTTTGCTCATCTATTAGTTGTATCTAACTGTGGTCATCTTATCAGCTACTATTGGAACTTGGAGCTAGCTTGGAATGCAAAGATGAAGAAGGAGCAATTCCTCTTCATGATGCTTGTGCTGGAGGTATGCATGTTTTTAATATGCATTGAGCTCTGGCCATTCTTGTCCATTTCTTTGGCAGTTCATATGTGTAGTTCGTCTATTGAAACTTTTACAGGCTTTACTGAGATAGCCCAGTACATTCTCAGTTTTGCTGCGAATATTGATGGCTGTGTAACAAGAATGCTCAACACCGTTGATTCTGAAGGCGATACTGTAAACTTTCTTAAGCTTCCAGTCGTACAAGAGCCTTATTTTCAGCTAAATGCTATCTTCATGGTGTTTAATTTTCTGCAATTACTCCGTGCAGCCACTCCATCATGCTGCCAGAGGGGAACATCTGGATGTTGTCAAGCTCTTGCTTGAGGCTGGGGCATGTCCCAAGAAGGAGAATGCTTATGGCCAGGCCCCTGCCGATATGGCTGATCAAGATACTGAAGTCCGGACCCTGTTAACTGCCAAGCAAGTTGAGGCCAGCACACATGTGAGCAATTAATTGACGTATGGCAATCCTTAGATGAAATTGGTAAAATGAGTTACTGTCAACCTGAATATCTGTAGTCACTGGAACGATGTAGTGATATGCAGGGATCACAGACAAATCATCCACCACCGGTCCCCTTTCGTTTTGTATTGTTGCACAACAGAAAAGGTAAAATCAGACTCCTGCCATTTGCTTCTATCTTCTTTCGTATGTTTGTGCTCAATGTGTTGCAAGATTTTTGAAGAATCATTTCTTCCATGACGAGCTGGCATGCAACTATGCAAGTTTATTCGGAAGAAGTTGCGCACGACCTGTTTGGTAACTTTTTAATGGGAAGGGGTTGGGAGCTTAGAGAGGGAGTTGTTGTTTTTCTTCTGTATGCGTGCGTGGCCAGCCGGTAGCCCGTTGGGCCTGTAGCGCCGTGGCCGTTAGATGGCTACATAAGCTAGTGCTTTTCACTTTGTGTTTAGCAAACTGATTAAAATTATTTTGAAAGTTCTATAGTCTGGTACGAGTTTTAAAAAACTGTTTTAGAAAATACGGAAAGTTTTCTGTAAAGGTATATATAAGGCTGTTTTATTTATAAGGAAAGTTTTAATATAGAAAATTATTTTATAGAAAGTTCTTATAGGAAACCTTTTTAAAGGATACCAAACTTTATATATAAATTAAGTTTGAACTTCTAAGCATCTGAAATTTCTTCGGAGTTCAAGATGATAGGTCATATGCACGGCATTATAATCAGCTAAAGAAATATTGGTAATTCATTAAATTTTCCAATTGCAGATACACATTGTATGGTTAACAGCTCATTGGAATGTAATTCTTCAGGGAAAAATTGAATCATTCATGTCGGTATAGTGAAGGAAAGATAACTCTTTCCTAGACTGGACATAAACAAGCGCCATTTGAAGACTCAAAAGATTCAATCCATGTACAACTATATATCAAAAAATTATCTGAGATTCAGAATTTGGTTTAACCGGCTTAAAAAAATCTTAGATGCGAAGTACGCCAAACAAGGCCACAGTAAAGCAGATTCTTCACTCTTCATGAATGCTGCGGTCTGCTTTGCTTTGCTAGTTTGCTGTATTAATTGCCGCACCGATGCCTGAGTGCCTGACTAACCCGAAGCTTTTACCAATGCTGAAGCCTGAAACTTGTTGCCTCAATATACCGTACATAACCGCTACTGTAATTCTGCACCCAACTTTTTACAGCTTAACTGCTGCAAGCTTCTGCATGTCTGCGTGCAAGCAGGCAGCGCCTGGCCCTTTGCTTCTTCCTGCCGTTTTGCTGAACATGCAGTTCTGCAAAGAGAGGAGAAAGTGAGAAACGCCGGCGTGTTGCCTGACATGCATGTGCCTATGAGGAGCGCGTGAACTGCTTTCGAGACTGAAGCTGCTGTGGACCATGGCGGCCGGCGGCCGGCCTCCGCGAGGAAGAGAAGCTGCGAAGGGCGAAGCGGCTGTGGACCACGGAGGCCGACGCGAAGACGAGAGTCTAGCTGCCTGCTGCCCTGGCGATGGCCGCCGGCTCCGACCTTCCGTCGTCTTCACCCGTAACTCCGTGACGTTGACGGCCGACCACGCCTGCACACCAACCCACCGCGTGGGCGGGCGGGGGGCAACTGAAAATATACGTGTATCGGATTGGTCGCTTTGGTTCGGTGGGCACGCAATATTCCACGTGATTTGCCCGTACTGCACTGGCGCCCTCGAAAAAGTTCTGATATACAGATCCAAACGTACTATTAAATTATATTTTCCCAATTCTAAATACAAGTTGTTTTAGACACACACACACACATATATATATATATACACCTCAAATGACTTTGTTTTCCATTTTTATTTTGTACTGAAAATGATGTCTTATTTATATAAGAGCCATAGTATTTATCCAAACATGAAAAAGAGCTAGAACAACATATAGATATTCTAAATTGACTATATTTAGGAAAGAGTTTAGACCAACTGTATAAGAAATCTAAGATTCTATTATCAGAGCACATAATTCATAATACAAGAAAAGAAGCTGGACTAAAATGAACTTTAGCGTGAGCGGTACTTTTCTTGGTTTTGCATATTAGACCTTTTGTAAAAAAGCCCAGCGAAAGCAAGATATTACTTTTTGACCGCTAAATACACACTTCCCAATGTTCCCATCCCGGCAAAAGGCCAAGCAAATGGGTACGCGAAGCACGAAAGCGACTTGACCCAACCTAGCAGTGAACTCGGCCCCACGTGTCAGTGGGATATACGCAAGGAACATGCCTGACAGGTGGGTCCAGACTCCTGCCCCCGACCACGTGCCCCCTTTCCCGGTGACCTTTCCGTCGGACTCTTTTTTTCTTTTTTATTTCCCATCGACTTTTATTTTTCCTCTAATTTTTGTTCTGCTTTTACCATTTATTATTCTCGCTACGATCTCGTCCTCTTCTCTTCCCCTTCCGTTGGTTTGATCCTTGGCATTCAATCACAAGGCCAAGCCTACGAATTTCGATTCCCAGTTGTTTCAATCTCGTGCGTGCATGGAAATCTCCGGCGACGCCGCCTCGCCGGCGCCGAAGCCGCACGGGCAGCCGGAGGAGGAGGGGCGTTCGCCGCGCGGGGCGGAATTGTTTGAGTATGCAGTGGAGGGGTCTTCGACTGCCTCGGTGTCGCCTGTGGCAAGGCACGAGGGCGAGGACGGCGCGGAGGCTTCCGTGTCTTCCGTGTCGAGACCGCTGGCCGGAGACGACCCGGCGCCCGTCGAGGAAGTTGAGACCGACGAACCACCGTCGGCGTCGGGACTTTTGGCGACGGACGCGGATGAATCACCGTCGGTTTCTGAATCGCGAGAGGAGCCGGGAAGAGTGGATACAGGAAGCGCCGCGTCGCCATCGGTTTTGCCATCGGAACAGCGTGCGAGGGTAGCAGAGGAGCAGGAGAATTCGATGGCCCCGGCCGGCCCAGCGGGGCCAGGATCGCCAGCAAGGGAGGAGACGAAATCGAGGATCTATTCGGCGCCGTCGTCGCCAGTGCTATCGGGCACGTCCACCTCGTCGTCGCCGCCGCTGTCGCAGATCAAACGGCAGGTGCGGCACGTGCGGTCCGGCAGCTTCCAGCGGTTCCGGCAGCAGATTCAGCGCGAGTGGAAATGGGGGACGATTGGGAGTGGAGGAGGCGCCGAGAGGAGCCCCAGGGAGCAGCTACTGCGGACGACAGTGAACATTGAGGCTATGGCAAATCAGAAGCGGCAGTGGTATCAAATCCACTCCAAGGCGCGGGTATAAAACTC
>KE371330.1:651895-662478 GCA_000418225.1 Zizania latifolia
TTATACCGATGATAAGACCATTCCAGTGGCAAAGTTTATTGCTTCCTGTAAGTTCTATCATTTCCTCAAGTTTTAAGTTTCTCTTCAACTCTATACTTTTAAAATAATTTCAGTTTTGTTTTGGTGGGACCATGGGAGCCTGGACTTTCATCTGATTGATTCTGCCTTTTTTGGTGGCTTAAGGTCTGTTTGGCATGGCTCTAGCTCTGAGATCTATTATGGATCTAGAGTTTGTGTGATAAAATAAAGTGGTTAAAATTTATTTTTAGTCTAAAATAAAAATTAAATAGCTCAACTAAATACCTTCAACCTATCCATAGCTCAAGATCAAGATTTCTTGAGGTTAGGTTTGGCCGGCTCCAAAAAATTTTGGATCTATGGTTGTGCCAACCGGGGCCTTAGTTTTGCTCCGTTTTCAGTTTTGCTCATGTTTATCATATCTTATCATTTGCTGTAAGCATGGATGATGTCTTCTTTGTGACTTGTGAGTGAATAACCTATATAAATTGGTGAAACAATCAGATTGCCTTGATGTTAAATATAAATGGCAATTGCCCTTCCTTTTAGATTTCAACTTCTCTTTTTTGGAGAATACTTGCTAATTGCTCATGCTTTGCTATGAACAAAACAACATATATTTTAATATTGCCTAAAATAAATGAAATATATTTTATATGATATATGTTATCTCACTTGTTTGGTGGGAGTGCTCATTTTGATTATATATATGTGTCAATACACTTATATTGGTCTAATGTATAATATCAAATAATATAGATAAATTCTATGTTTTGCCATTGAGAAATGACCAGTTCTACAAATTGCCATCGACGAACATGAATTACCGCCGTTAAGTTTCCACCATAGACCTCCGTTAAGTCATCCAAAAAGACCATTTTGTCCCTAGAATTTGATAAACACCATCATTCCAAATGCTCAAACTACCCTTAAAAATATCATAAATAAATTGAATGGCAGAAATGTTTGCCTATTTTCATATGAAATTCCATAGAATGTTCTTAGCAGATGTCTTTTTAGGGGCAAAATGGTCTTTTTAGAAAATTTAATGGAGGTCTATGGATGGAAACCTAACGGTGGTGGCAAACAAGAGACAAAAACGTTTGTATGATGACATTTTGTAGAACTCAGGTTCGTCCATGGTAATTTGTAGAACTGGTTGCTTGTTTATGGCAAAACTTAGAATTTCTCAATATAGGGAGCAAACTATAAAAAACAATAGGGGTAGGTGGGGTGGTAGATTCACCACCATCACTTGTTTTTTTTAAAAAGAAGTATAGATAATATAGTATATGAAATAGACAACTACATCAATTGCCTTTGTAGAGTTGGTCAGTGTTTTTGTTAAACCCAGTTCCAACAAAACTAGGGCTGTTCAACCCAGTTTCCAATGCACTTGCATCGACTCTCACTGCACTCCTAAACCTAAACCGCTGTGCAGCTCTAGTAAGAAAATGAAATTGTGAATGATGCATCTTTGGACTTAGGGTACGAAAAGATCATCGATAATCAAATTCATAGCAGTGTAACTGTTGGACTGTTTTTTCTATTTGCACTTGTCATCCAACCATTGGCATTTTTCTTCTCTGGAACAGATATATTCATGTCTAGACATGCTCTAAACATTGGACTAAAAAGAATGTGATAGATATGTAGTTTCTTCTGTTCCTATTCTGTTCTGAAGTACAAACAACTTCTTTTCAGGTCCTGCCGAGAAAATTGGTTGATTTTATTGATGCTCCCGTCCCTTTCATTGTAAGTTCTGAATGTTCTTTGAAGCACACTTATTTGTTCAGTGATATTTCAAGGAGTAATCACTGACTTCAACTGCCAGTTTGTGCATGTTACCAATCTTAACCATGTTCGAATTGATTGTCAATATTAACTGAACTTGTATAATCAATAGACTGCATGTTCTCTCCTACAGGCTGGTGTCCAACATAAACCCGCTGACATCAAGATGAAAGCATCTAATATTGTCAGAATCAATGTACAGAAAGATCAGGCAAGTGTTGTATGTTTATCTCCTATACTATAATGTAAACTATTCTGTCAGAAAGGAAGGAAATTATTTAAGAGAACAAGATCAATAAGAGTAAGCAGTAATTAATTTTTCCCACTACCACTAGTGACATTTCACCACACCAAATAAGAATCTCTAGTTTCATATTATCATATACGTGTTGATTATCGAAGAACAAAATTTTCTGTATACTTATAATATATCTGTTTTGTGATATTTTACTGGTGCAAACAAGCATATGGTGCTGCTATTACTGCAGGAAAATGTTCATAGGCACTAACTGTTCTCAACTTTATTAAAACTACACAGGTCAAGGCATGCTCATTACCTCAACTTCCACGTTTCAAAGAGCTTGTTTCTGATCTCAGTCCAATTCATGCTAGACTTTCATGTGAGAATGCTTTGGCTAGGAGACATCCAATTTATAAATGCAATGAAGTTCAGGTAGTAATATTATTTCTACCATGTGGAATGGAATTCTATCCTCTTTGGAGCCCATTCCCTCAGAATATTTTTCCTTTGCAGATCTTCATCATGTAAAACTGTCAATCGTACTTGTTAGATTTTCAGATAAAGATGGAAAATATTTCCCATGCATTACAGCTAGCTTGGATTTAATTGCAGGCTGAGGCAGCTTGGCAGTTCTTGAATGTCATGAGATCCTACTTGGAATCACTTTGTTCTGACTTGCGCTCTCATACTATCACCAATGTACAGTCAAATAATGACAGGGTTAGCAATATAAACACTGTTGTTTGCACATTAATTCTTGAAAGCAGCATAAATCCAGTCAATAATATTTCTTCTGTGTGATCAGGTTTCTTTGCTTCTGAAAGACAGTTTTATAGATTCCTTCCCCTCAAAGGATCGACCATTTGTAAAGGTACTTGTCAGTTGAGTTCTTAAACTGTGGCCATTTTTATCTATTTAAAACCATGTTTTTATGAAATTAGCAGAAATTAAGTTGTTTATGGACCCTTGGTAAATCCCTATCCCAGAAGTATGCTATGTTGTTTTTTAGATAAAAGAAGTTTTATTGAACTCAGTCAATTACATCAAGGTGATATAACTGCACGGTTTCTGTATAGCTAAGATGTACACAGCCAAACGCACACACACCTACAACTAACAAAAGATGAGGAACTAAATAAAGTATTAAGGACCATCAATCCGAAGACTAGATCGCCATCCATGCTCCTGGGTAAAATACTTCTTGACCATCTTCTCTAAATGTTGACATGCCGCAACAACTAAATCCTGTGAACCAGACTTCTGAAGGATGATCCGTGAATGAAGCCAATGGATTAGTATGCTATGTTGTAGGCATGCCAGTCTTTCTCCACATCACAGATCTTGCCTCTTTGCTGTTTCTAGTCCTACATCATTGCTAAAAGAAAACCTAGGTCATTGTCTAGTTTTTTCCCTTGAACCAGAAGGGTGGTGGGAGTATGACAAGTATCAATACATAAACATGTCTTGGTATATTATGTATGTGTTTCATCTAATCATCTTTCCTTTTTTTTCTCCGAGCTGCTGGTGTTATGTGTCACCATCGTGCCATGCAAATTCTCATGACTTTTAGTGCTTTGCAGCTCTTTGTGGATACGCAGATGTTCTCTGTCCTATCAGACTCTCGACTTAAAACATTTGAAAATGAACTGACATAAAAAGGTTTGCTCCAGCCAGAGACCAAAGCAACCAACACCGTGTTTGCAGCAACAACTTCTTCGGGTGCTATATTTACTTCTCAAATTTAATGGTCGGGCAATGGGAAGAAAAGGCAATCCGACCGAGCATGGAGGGTTAGATTCTGTGTAAGCCCCAGAAGTTTCCATCCAATTCTGGAGTTTCTGCTTTGTAAGATGAATTAATCGGATAGCTTGGGTATGAAAAATATGATGCAGCCCAGTCTTTTAAATGGGTGCACCTGTCCTTTTGGGAGGAGGTATATACAGGATGGAAAAGAAATGTTTCGATGTTGTATACAGTTGAGTTTTTGTTCCTAGTCTTCTCTTTGTTATACAAATGAGCGAATATAGGGAAAACAGCCCTGTAAATAAGATAAACTTATTCATTGTAGTGCCCATATCTCGTTTTACCGTTTGAGTTGGTGCACGAGAACGCAGAAGTTATGATACTGTTCAGACTACTTAGCATACTTATCAGTTTTCTGTGAGCCATCACAAGGCCACCGATCCTGTCTCGCCACTTGCCCGTACGTATTGCTACACCAGTTTTGCTATTCATAAGTTGTTGGAAGAGTTCTTGTAGAATATTTCAAATCATTGCTACTTAGTAATATCCTTGCACATGACAAAGCATGGACATGGTGAATAATTATATCGGGGACTTGAATAATTATATCGGGGACTTGTCCTCACTTGTGCTCTGCTGAGGTATATACTTCATCTCAATTTGCGAAAGCCTTATACATCATTTCACAATGTTACTTTTAATTAATAAGAAACACTTTTGTCTTTATACTCTAATCACTAATTTATCAGATTTATCTCAAAAATAAAATCTGGTAGCGCAGAGTGATTAAATAATAGATAACAGTACAATACTAACTTGTGTCTAGTCGATTTGAGCAAGGATACCAAAATGAGTTATTTTCATTGCTGTAGGATAGTAACCACCAAAGGACAGGAATACAAAGCCACAATCGCACTGGTAGTTTCCAGGAATGCAATCACGTTCCATCAATCCCATATACATTGCTGAGAATAAATACTCCGGTAAGACAGTTTTTGTGCAAGAAACTTCGCAAGATTCATAGCTGCAGGTCCAGGTCTAAGAACATCTGGGCTACCTGAAACAGAACATGGACTAGCATCCCTGGCACCTAGGCACCATCCGCCTGGGGCTGGTTCTCCAGGCTGCCGGTGTAATATCTCCTCGTCAATGTGATTAAGAACAGGATCGTCCTTGGAAAATCTTGTCCCAAAAGCTACACCGCTTTTAGTCATATTTTCTACATCATCCAGGGTCAGTAGACGGGGCTCGTTTTTCGAAGGCGCATCCCATTTTGAATAGTGTAGGTCATGGTTGACAACAGTCCTGTTGAACTCAGGGGAGTTGCAAAGAACTGTCTGGAAATACTTCCTGTGTGGCAAGGGCATGTTAGTATAGTACATTAGCATGGTTCTTGGTAGATTATCTGTACCGACGATACAGTATTCGATAAATTTCCGAGAAAGGATAACAGACGAAGAACCTGCATAAGAAACAGTAGGTACAATCAAATACTTCTTCAACTCCATTATTCCAACCAATTAAATAATCAGGTAAAAAAGACAGTACTTAAGATTGCTCAAGGTGTATAGTGAATTCAATGCCATTTTATAAAGAAATGAATTAATGTTATAACAATGCATAATTTTCACAGTCTACTTCATAGGCAAGACATTAGACTTCTGTGAAACCCTTCTGGGGGGCAGGGCAGGCATAGTCATTATGTCACTCGATTTGGAGTTGTTGCACAAAAGTGTAAAGCATTAGGTAACAAATGGAATGCTGAGTAAAGTATAACGAGCACCAATAAAATGCTACCCAGAGAAGAAGAGTTAGATGGTACACTATTTACATGGATAATTACAGGTCGTAATAAGATAATTTAAAACAATCCATCAATAACCAAAGGGGGAACTAGTTCATTAGACCGACATATGATAAAGAAGATTCACATTTTTCTGTCAACTGTATATTACATCATCATTAGAATTTATGCCATGTTATTCTATGCAGCCCTATCATTATACATTAATTTTATGAGGTGGTCTTCTAAGAAATACTGAAACACGATAACCCTCACCTGTAAATAGTTTATAAGCATTTGGCAGTTCACGTTTTTGAGTGGCATAAAATATATCAGTCCTGGATGAGAGATACAAATCTGGATCAACAACAATTGGTCTTATCTGTCTTGACCTACACAGACATAGAATGTCAAGAACTTGCACTCCCAAGTTCAAATGAACACTAAAATTCAGAATGATGGGATGCCCTTACTCCCTCCAACTGATATAACTGGTATGCTGAATGAAGTTGAGCTCCCTTGGTAGATATGATAAAACATGCAGGAGATCTGCCAACAATTTAAAGCCAGATCAGATATAAAGTGCTACGCTCCACAGATTAAGTATGTTTCACATATTGTTCATAGTTTCCAGAGCAAGGAGCCAAGGACTGATGAAAACACAACAGTGGTGCATTTGCTACTGTTCTGTTCTACCGTCACATAACCAAGCAATTTTATGTAAGTCTAATTTTTAGAACAATACAGCAAGCGAACTTCAAATTCAGCAAGCAAATAAGTGAATGTGAAGAACATTGAAAAAACTCGAACCAACCTAAACAAGAGATAAAAATAGAAATATTTGCTTTGATTCTCAACCTCCATCAAAGCCAGTTCTCTATGCTGTTATAATGCGAAGTATGCGCTGAATTAGATCACATCATCATCATAGTTATGTTCTGAATCAAGGAAGCTTGCACTCTCCCACCCAATTTTTGTTTTAAAACACCAAGGTCATATGCATATGTAGAGTGGGAAAGAGAAAATTAGTAGCACGATTGAAGGCATGTCATGTCACTGAAATGTCCATTTCGAACCTCAGGGAGATGAGTTCAGTGTAGAAGACAAAGTTCCGCATGCTTCTTATATTGAATAGATGCGATTGCAATTTGTTTTTGCATGAATCAATGTAAGAAACTGTCTACTAATCTATTGATCAGGAATCTGTTCCATGGAATGTTACAGAATCAAATGTATTACTTCTCAGCAACTATAGGATTTTAGCCCCTTCGCTGTGACAACCTTTTACCCATTCTGATGCACTGAAGATGGTCTTCAGAAAAAGGATTTATTTTCTATTAGTAGCCTGATTATTCATTACTTTATCATTTGATCCAAATATTACATTGAAAATTGAAATGTCCAATTTCACACAAACAATAACAGCATATCAGGAAAAAAAATAACAAGATTAGCACTTCCATAATTAACCGAGATGCTTAGATCTAGCTCGAGCACCTCGACGCACAATAGAGACTTCTCACATACACAAAGGTACCCAAATAGGTGCAGAGAGGACTCACCGTCCGGGGTGACAAGCGGGTAGTCACCGGCGTCGAGGTGCACGAGCCAGTCCCAGTCCTGGCCGATCCGGAGCAGCAAGGCGGCGCCGTGCAACGTGGCAGCGAGAGCGGACGCGCCGCGGGGGTTTGCGAACCCAGGGTCGCCGACGACGTGGACGTTGGTGCATCCAGCGCCAGCCTGGGCCTGGCGGGCAAGCCGCGCTCGATCGGACGCGGATGCGGCGCGGTCGAGGAGTAGGAGGTAGATGTTGCGGGGGTGGTAGGTGGCGAGGAGCAGCCGGAGGAGGCGGTCAGTGTCGCCCGCCGAGCCGGTGAGGAGGAATGCGAGGGAGGGCGGGGTCGGCCCAGCGGAGGATGTGTCGGCGGGCAGCGGGGCGTAGTGGGTCGGGGCCGGAGGCGAGGGTGAAGGGGAAGAGGAGAGGAGGTGGAGGAGAAGCAGGAGCAGGAGCGAGACGAGGAGGAGGCAGGGGAGCGGGCGTGAGTCCTTGGGAAAGACGGCGAGCGGCAAGGCGGCGGTCGCGGCCGGCGCGGCGGAGGCGGGGGACTGCATGGGGGAGGGATTTGGGCGGTGGTGCAGCCGCGGGCGGAGTGGAAAGCTTTCCTTTCCGGGTTTGGTGCACCGGCGTGTCTGATGAGGCCGACGATTTTCTTCGTTGGGTCAGGTGACTTTGATTTCACCGTAAGGAATGCCATTATAATTTCGAAAAAATTGAAAAATATTGTTGTTAAATGTGGTGATTAATATTTAAGTAATATATTGATGATATATTTTCAAATTGTAATGATATATTTTTAACTTTTATAAGTTAACAATAAATGAGCTGAATTTGTTTGTTTTGGTGTATTCAGTGTACAGCGTGTGCTGCCCTTTCCTTTCAACGAAGTAGATATGCATGGATGAGTTCACTTCATAATAGATTTAAATGAATTCGTTTTCATCTTTTGTGTTGATTGTCGTGTATTATTAACCATCATGTCTTTTATTTTCTATTATATGTTTCATTACTATCTATCATCATGGTTTATGTCTAATAATCTTTCCGAGATTTTCTACGGTGCCTAGACATGGTTACGTTGCCTTTGTCATGACTGCTATGAAAAAACATTATTTGCTAAGCTAATTTTGTGCAGCGCAGGGAGCGACGAACATGCGATTACCGTTCATGTTTGTATCACGGCGGTCTCAATTTTTCTGTGCCTAGTGTGTTGTATTGTTACATTTGTGTAATCTCTTTGTCAGAGTCTATGTCTAAAAAAAAGACATGAACGAGGAGTCGCGTGGGCGCGTGGCGTCTCTGCATAACGTTTCATTCCTCTTTTTCTGTGGTTTTTATGTTATGAAAAATTAACAGTTTGCTACCTATAGAAATACAATTAACTATTTGTTAGTTAGTTATTATCCAATAGTTAAAGTGTACATAATAAAATATCACTTTAACAATTTTCTTTGTATTTTAACCTCTAGTTTAGTCCATTCATATGGAAAAATTATCCACTCTTGTTGATAAAATCATAAAAGGTAATGATTAATACGAGGAGGGGCAAATTTTGTATAATTAATGTGGATCTAGTAATTATAGGTAAAATTAAAAAATGGTTAAAATGATATTTATTTTATTAGGTGCACTCGACTATTTGATGACTTCTATTCAGTGACAAATAGTTAATCACATGTTAGTGATAAACAGTTAATTTTCAGTATTAGATGTTACAACAGTATACCTAGTATACCTGGTATACATACAGACGAGCCCTTAGATTATTCGAGGAACAGGGCGGCCGCCCCTGCATGGCTTGGACAGAAAACTCTAATAATTTTTGCCGATGTTGTTGCCCGGAGAGTTGTGCAAAATTCTTGTTTATACCACTCCATAAAAAGAACGATAAATCTGTTGTTGTTGCGGTGAGACGAGTTATCTCCTAATGCCACAGCAATCTAATTAAAGCAGTCATGGTGTAGCCATGTCCTTACATAAAATCCAACGCAACATTTCATCAACTATAATAATCAAGCGTAATCGCATATATACCCATCATCGGAGTACTCTGAACACAACCATGTCCATTTTCTTTTTCTGCGTTGTGGTGGTAGCTAACCACAGGTAGACGACGACCCAAGCAACGATTGCGCGCTATGTGCCGCCCCTTCCACGGTGAGCGTTTCATTCCGCCACCACGTGCTCCGTCGCCGTACCGCTCCTGCCACCATAAAGGTCTCGCCTGATGCAGCGCCCCTACCACGGCGAAACGGCAGGGCCGTGCGCGGCGACTAGCCATGTCAACGGTCCGGATACCTGTTTTTTCGACGGGAAATTCCCCTACTAAGGAATACGAAATTTTCTCTTAATCAGAAATAAGATTTTTCCTATTGATAATTTGATATCCCTAGCTGTGACCCTGCAAGCTCGCGACTTTGCTAGCCCCATCTTCCATCAGAAAATTCAGAGAGCCACTGGCGTACGCGGACCACGAGCCTGCTCATGTCTGGATGTAATTCTGATCAAACACCTCGTTGCTGCTCGCGACGCGACTCGACTCGACGCCATGTGATGTGAGGATGCTCTCGGTCTCGCCGTCGTTTTCGTTCAGACGACGAGCTTAATTATCATCAGCTAAGTAGACTAGTAGAGAGAGTCGCATGAGGATTATATTTCTACGGCAATTAATAGCGTCGCCCGGAAGAAGTGGAGAACATACCGGCGACACGACGCGACAAGAAGCGGTGCGCCGGTGCCCCTTGCTTCTATGGGTAGCTAGTACAGGCCACTTTTCATTTCTTGCCGGTGCCTGGCGCTCACAGATGACCAATCTACCAGTCTACCAGAGTACCAGACTAGCTACCGCTACCACCAGCCTGAGAAAATGGAACTAGAGCCGTCAAAATCATTTGCACCTGCAAGGCTGCAGCAGCTTGCCCAACCGGTGATACATATTACACATGTCGCACTCAGTGTACGCCTGGATGCCCATCTCTAGATCGCTTTGTTAGTTGTTACTAGTAGCAGTAATAGGAGAGACCTGATGAGCAATCACAACTCTTCCGGCATGAGGTAAGTCTTGCTTGTTACAGCAGCAAGGTTGCCAATATTGCAGGAAAGTTTGAGCAGGATGAGGATGTTTGATGTCTCTCTTTCCTTGCTAGAACTAAGATTGGCAGATGTTCTTAACCCCCTAATGATCCTAAAGTCCTACAAAATGGAAATTGAAAAGAAATGGAAAAAAGGAGATAAGGAGCCGACACGCTAATCGTCTCCGCGTCCACCGTCGACAGGAGGAAGCAAGGACGGTATCATTCCTTGGCGGCGGAGCGCGCCGCCGCACGCTCGGCGCGGCGGGCCTTGGCGTTGACGCGGCCGGCGGGCGAGGCCTCCTCGTCGATATGGCGGCGCATCTCCATGACGCGGCGATGGGAGTTGGAGTGCAACAGCGGGGAGAAGGTGGG
>KE371330.1:687286-708697 GCA_000418225.1 Zizania latifolia
CGTAGCGCCGACCGGGGCGATGCGTCGATGGAGGCGACGGCCAGGGCTGCGCTGTAGCATGCTAGAGAGAGAAAAATCTTAGATAACTAGGTCTATTAGGCTTTTTTATTTCAGATATTTGAATATGAGTTATCCGGATTATCCGAATTCGTATCCGTATCTGTCGGATACCAATAATATCATATCCATTTCCGTATCAAAAAAATATTTGAATCTAAATCCGTATCCAAAATAAAAAATATCCAAAACCAAATCCATTTTTTCAAATTCGGTCGGAAACTATCCGAATCGCTTTCACCCTACGCGACTGGAACAAGTACGCCAAAAATCCGTCAATCCGCGTGTGTACGGGCCTAGCCGGTTAATCTGCTTCAAGCCATGTTCCTCGCCTAGTTTCGATTGGGCTTAATTTTGAAGCCTGAATGGGCCTGCATTCTCCTGACGCTCCACAGCCCTAATGAATAGCCAAATCATTGAAGGGCATAATTAGAAAATCCAACGTGCGTCTCTTCCTTGCGAATTTTTTGTTTTAATAATATATTTTTTATTCAAAATTTCAAATCTGGTATACGGATTTCAGAAATTACAAAAATAGACTTCTGTCGGGCTATGATCTGCCAATCTAGAGCAGATCGGCCTAGATTGACAGATGGTCTACCGACAGAAGCCTGTGCTCGTCGACTGAGGTCACGCAGGTTTCTGTCGGCAGATCATCTGTCAATCTAGTCCGATCTACCCTAGATCGACAAATAGAAGCATGCGCCCGCCGATCTAGGCCGATTAGCCTATATCGACAAACCATAGCTCAACAGAAGGCTATTTTTGTAATTTCTGTAATTCACATACCATATTTAAAATTTTGAATAAAAAATGTATTATTAAAAGAAAAAATTCCTTCCTCGCTAGCTATGATCTGGACCGGTTTATGGACCAAGTTTTGCCTCATTTTAGCCCACAAAAAGATGTCCGCTGCCATTTGTAGATGGAGAAATTTGATAATTTGTCACCGGCAAAAAAATGTCTTTACATTTTTGTTATTATTTTGAGTGATATTATATTTAAGAGTGATAAATTATCAATTTTTCATTATTAGGGCAGTCTACCGTTGTAAGGTCGTGGGGCGCACGGCGGGCGTGGCCCGTGAAGCGGCCGAATGCAGAGCGGGTTTCGCTCAGCAGACGGCGCTGGGCCGCGGCGCATGTGATGAGAGCGCCGCGGAGAAAAGCATCGACGGGCCGCCGCGCGGTTGCTGGCTTGCTGCCCAGCCCGGCCCGGCGCCGCGGAGAAAAGCACAACGCCAACCGCCGGAACATGCCGCGTGCAGATTTCGCCAAACTTGGCAGGAACCCGGCCGTGTTCGGTGTACGAGAACAGTGGGCAGTTTTGCGGTCCAGAGATCGAATCATATCGGTCCAGTTTCTGTGCATCGATCGTCGTCGATCCATTCCATATTTCCATATGCACGCGTTAGGATTAAAACCAAACCATGTTAAGGAAAATTATCTGCGGATGCACTGTGTAATCAAACCATGCTGTATTACTCCATTTCTATTTCCAAGTTGGCACTTCTGAACTGCATGTCCAGCCTTTCACCACCAAACATATATTCTCCTCCTGATACTGTACATTAGCGCAAGTAATGCATCTTAATTTATGCACCAAAGAGCCTAACTAAACAAGCATGTTCACCAAACTTACAGGTATTTGTACATAGTCACGCAATTTTCTTGAGGCTCGTCGGAGGTTGGAGACTTGGACTCTTGGAGCCATTGCTGAACAACAATCAGCAAAAGCAACACTCCTGCATGTGGCCACCACACACTGCAGTCTTCAGGCAGCTATAGATAAATAAACGAGGCAGCCTGGAGATTTATTTTGGCTATTGAGCCGAGGTTGCCGAACGTACTAATCAAATGATAATACCAACGTATATTAATTTCGAATGTCAATTAACTGATAAATGCAGAGGACATTTTCTTGGTTCGTTGTCTTAAGTTTGGCATGTTACTTGCACTAGCTAACATTTCATTTCCAGAGAGGAGCAATAGGAACAACAAAACGGGGATGCACATTGGAAACTTCCCTTTGAATATTTTATCAGCTCAAAATCTCAAATGCCATTCCATTTGAGCTATGCGTAATGCCGCGATTAATAATGGCTCAATAATCTGCCCCCGTGCTCGGAGAGAATTTCAGAAGCTGCATGCAAAGCGGAGGCACTTCGTCACATGGCCCCCATCTTAGCCTCCACGCTGTCTCTCGCCAAGTCGCAGTTAACAAATACGGAGAGGAGAGTACGAAGACGAAGGCCATGTGTGCGTGCATGTGGGCTAGCGAAGCTAAGCTCGAGTTCAGTTCACAGCAGAGTTGGAAGGGGAGGCCTGCATTTGCAGTTGGTGGCCGCATCTTGTCCTGCATGATTGCAATGTGGCTACCGCCTAGTATGGTTTCCTCCTCCTTGCCTCCAGCTTCTCACGCCCCTTCATTATTTCTCCCTGTTGAGCCAAACACTTGCAGCCTGCATCTCTGCCTCTCTATTATCAAAAGAGCATAGAAAATGCATCTTACATTGCTGAATTATCTGAAAGCTGAGTACACCTTAAGCAGCTACATTATTCTTCCGTAACTGTCACACACTGAATTTACATTAGACTGAATGCTGTAACTGTAGAGAATCGATTGGTACATCATGTATGCCTACCAGGTGGATCCAATAATTGTTTCCACTGCTAACATGGGAAGGTTCTGAGAGGGAGAGTAAATGTTAGGATTATGCTATTTGTCGTGTGTAACTCACCTACAGTGCACTTCATAAAAAGGTAGAAACAGTTGAGTCGGTTGGGCTGACTTTTTGAGGGAAGGAGGACAAGGGTCCTGTTGCTGTTTGTACTTTCCAGCTCTTGTTTATAACCTGATGTCCCCCGGAGCAAAGTATTTGCTACTGCTATATGACAACCAGACAAATTTAGCTGACAGAGTAAAAGGTGAATTGTATTAGAAATGTGAAAAGGGCTATCTTTATACAGTGCTGTTTCATTGTGTTTGCAGTTGCTTATGTGTTTAGCTTATGCTCAACGTTGTGCAGTTACTAGAGTGGTTCCAAAAGACCAAAACCCCTCGATGGAATAATAACTGAAATATTATAAACTGAAATTGCTGAGTTCAATGAACTAGGATATACAGTATGATTCTTATGATCTAGTCACTGCTTTCTATGACCCAAGAACGGCAATAGATGTGGTGGGTGACCCAATTGATATCCCTCAATAGTCAATAGAGACAGAGAAACAATTGATCAGGTAAAATAATGGCATAGATGAGCAAATATAAGGTTCAATCATGACAGCTCCATATTGATACAACGAAAATGTAACATCAATCAAGCCATCAAACTATGCTTTTTCGAGCAAAGAAAAGAAACATGACAGGACAGTGCTAATTGAAGTTCCTGGACTTGCTTGGGACTTGGGAGTTAGCTTTGCCCCCATTATTTAACAATATTTACTGAACTAGTAATCCATTTTCTTTAAAACAGTAGTTCAATTTCAATTCTGTCATGGCATGGCAGCATCCATATTCAGAACTTATTCAGAGCAAATGATCCAAAATAAACCTTACAGGTACAAGATTTTGTTACATGTTCTGTTCAGGGTCAATTCAGTATTCTGTTGGTTAAGATCCCCAAATTTGACAACCTAATCATCAATGTGCTACAGGAAACTAAAGCGTGGTATTAGCGATCGTGGTGTTCTCAAGAATCTAATCAAGAGAACAGGAAGTTCTTCCATGTGAAGGAGATAATTGGACTGGGTCTAGGCAAGCTGTATACCATGTACGCGCTTCACTCTCTCCAGTACAAAGTTTGTTTTATGAATAATTAACAAAAACATATTTTATGAATTTTCATTCATAATAAAGCCTTACTTTTGAAACAATGATAGTGTAGTTGAAAATTTTGAGAGCTCAGAGGTCACAACAGTACAACACAGCAGGTGAAGCCTACAATAGATTGTTGTTCTTAGATCCTACAAATACATTTCTCAGAGAGGCAAATGTAATTTCAGTTGCCGCTTGCCACTGATGCTGCAATGATACATTTACTGGAGTAGTATTTTACCCTTTGATGGTTTCACAGAACCTTATTAAATAAGAAGATAGAAGTTTCTCATGTCACTTTTACTACTGGAGTCCTGGTACTTGACACTTAAAATATGAGATATTTATCACGCCTGGAAGAGACTCACAGCCCCTACAAATTTCCCCAGGATCACTGACAAAAGTTAGTTCCATTAGCCTGCCAGATAAGATTAACCTACTAGTTTTATGGTCAATCATTTGTTTAACACACAGCACACTTGCATTAAAATCTAACACATGCAACTAAAGTAATCTTGGCGTTAACCGTGCATGTTCACTTTAGTAAAATTCCATTTGTTCAGACTTCAGAGTACCAAACTATATGAAATCACTAGCTATGCTTTCTCCCCAGATACGATGGTTGAGTTTAACTGAATATATTATGAGCTTATTTTCTTCCGAAAGACCAAAATGGTGGCAAAATCTGCTTATTGTTGTCATACTGAACATTGATCAGAACTCTCAAAATTTGTGTGCACCAATGCAGAACACAGCATATTTGAAATTTACCTGAATCTGTATTTCAGACCGTCAACAATAGAACAACTTTCATGACCATTCTTCAGAGAAACGAACTAACTATTACATCTGCAAAGCAGCCACGTTATTGACACGTCGAAATAGGGAATCGACACCAATGAAAACCTCCATGTTCTGTGATTACAATGATCGCAATTCTCTTGTTTAAACCAACAAGACAAAATTCTCTCTCCAATGACGAGTGATCAATCTCCTTAAGCACATTCTGTTAACCACATGGGTCATGTCTCCCAAAGCTCTCAATAATTCCAAGAGCATTTCCAGCCTATGTCCATGCCCCTCCTAACCTTTACACTCTCATACCGAGCTGTTCTTGTGCTATCCATGGCCCCCACAAGGCTACTAAACCATGTACCTAACACTAACAACACCCACACACCAACATACCAATGCATTAGCATGCCACAAACTAGTGTTTCATTATCTCATCCATCTCCAAACACAATAGATTAATGCTTTAATCCAATCCTAATCATAGACATCCTCTTATATACCTTCCTATGAGTTTCCCTCCATTTCTGTGTTGCTTCAAACAAGGGTAATGAAAACACAAAACTAGAGTGTGTTTGTGTCAGGGAGAGATCACAGGAGTGCAGAGGAGTGAAGGACAAGGGAGGAACAGAAGAACCGAGTATGACAAGTGCTACACCAAGGCCAAGTAGCACTGGACACTTGTTCTTTTCCTTGTCCTTTTCCTTGGCACTCTTGAGCTGCATTGCCGTGTGCAATGCCGCCGGCGGCGGCGGCGGTAACGAGGCTGCGGCGTTGCTGGCCATCAAGGCGTCTCTCGTCGATCCGTTGGGTGAGTTACGGGGATGGAGCTCTGCGGAAGGCTCGCCGCATTGTACCTGGAAGGGCGTGCGCTGCGACGCCCGGGGCGCGGTCACCGGCCTCAACCTCGCCGGCATGAACCTGAGCGGCACCATCCCGGACGACATCGTCGGGATCACTGGGCTCACCTCGATCATCCTTCAGAGCAACGCGTTCGATGTCGAGCTGCCGCCGGCGCTCGTGTCCATTAGGACGCTCCACGAGCTCGACGTCAGCGACAACAGCTTCAAGGGACGCTTCCCGGCCGGCCTCGGGTCGTGCGCCTCGCTGACACACCTCAACGCGTCGGGCAACAACTTCGCCGGCCCGCTCCCGGCCGACATCGGCAACTCCACCGCGCTTGAGACGCTCGACTTCAGGGGCGGCTTCTTCTCCGGCGGCATCCCGAAGACTTACGGCAAACTCCAGAAGCTCAGGTTCTTGGGCCTCTCAGGTAACAACCTCAATGGCGCTCTCCCAGCTGAGCTGTTCGAGCTCTCGGCTTTGGAGAAGCTCATCATTGGCTACAACGAGTTCAGCGGCGCGATCCCTGCCGCCATTGGCAACCTCGCCAACCTCCAGTATCTCGACATGGCGATCGGCAGCTTAGACGGCCCCATCCCGCCGGAGCTCGGTCGACTGCCGTACCTCAACACCGTCTACCTGTACAAGAACAACATTGGCGGCAAGATACCCAAGGAGCTCGGCAACCTCTCCTCCCTCGTCATGCTCGACCTCTCCGACAATGCGATCACCGGCACGATCCCGCCGGAGCTGGCACAGCTCACTAACCTGCAGCTGCTTAACCTGATGTGCAATAAGCTGAAGGGTGGCATCCCGGCGGGCATTGGCGAGCTCCCCAAGCTGGAGGTGCTTGAGCTGTGGAACAACTCCCTCACTGGCCCGTTGCCCCCGTCGCTCGGCAGAGCGCAGCCGCTGCAGTGGCTGGACGTGTCGACGAACGCGTTGTCAGGGCCGGTGCCCGCCGGACTCTGCGATAGCGGCAACCTGACGAAGCTGATACTGTTCAACAATGTCTTCTCGGGCCCGATCCCGGCGGGCCTGACGACGTGCTCGACGCTTGTCCGCGTCCGCGCGCACAACAACCGGCTCAACGGCACGGTACCGGTGGGGCTCGGCCGGCTGCCGCGGCTGCAGCGTCTGGAGCTGGCCGGCAACGAGCTGTCCGGCGAGATCCCGGACGACTTGGCGCTCTCGACGTCGCTCTCCTTCATCGACATCTCGCACAACCAGCTGCGGTCGGCGGTGCCGTCGAACATTCTGTCCATCCCGGCGCTGCAGACGTTCGCGGCGGCCGATAACGAGCTGACAGGCGGTGTGCCGGACGAGCTTGCCGATTGCTTGTCGCTGTCGGCTCTCGACCTGTCGAGCAACCGGTTATCCGGCGCGATCCCCGCCAGCCTCGCGTCGTGCCAGAGGCTTGTTTCGCTAAGCCTCCGGAACAACCGCTTCACTGGGCAGATCCCTGCGGCTGTTGCCATGATGCCGGCATTGTCCGTCCTCGATCTCTCCAACAACTTCCTCTCCGGCGAGATTCCGAGCAACTTCGGCAGCTCGCCGGCGCTGGAAATGCTAAACTTGGCGTACAACAACCTCACCGGCCCTGTGCCGGCAACGGGGCTCTTGAGGACAATTAACCCCGACGACTTTGCGGGCAACCCCGGCCTCTGCGGCGGCGTCCTGCCGCCGTGCGGAGCAAACTCTCTGCGGGCATCTTCGCCGGAATCGCCTGGCCTTAAGCGCTCACATATGAAGCACATTGCCGCCGCCTGGGCCGTTGGCATCTCTGCCGTGCTTGCGGCATGCGGAGCCATCTTTCTCGGCAAGCAGCTCTACCACCGGTGGTACGTCCATGGCGGTTGCTGCAACGATGCTGCTGTGGAGGAAGAGGAGAGCGGCTCGTGGCCATGGCGCCTCACTGCGTTCCAGCGGCTGAGTTTCACCAGCGCTGAGGTGCTCGCATGCATCAAGGAGGCCAACATCGTCGGAATGGGAGGCACCGGAGTAGTCTACCGGGCCGACATGCCACGCCACCACGCCGTCGTCGCCGTCAAGAAGCTGTGGCGCGCGGCAGGATGCCCCGAGGAGGCCGCCACGGTCGACGGGCGCCAGGACGTCGAAGCGGGGGGCGAGTTCGCCTCCGAGGTGAAGCTTCTCGGTCGGCTCCGGCACCGGAACGTCGTGCGCATGCTGGGCTACGTGAGCAACAACCTCGACACGATGGTGATCTACGAGTACATGGTCAACGGCAGCCTGTGGGAGGCGCTGCACGGCCGGCGGAAGGGCACGATGCTGTTAGACTGGATGTCGCGGTACAACGTCGCCGCGGGCGTCGCCGCCGGGCTCGCCTACCTGCACCACGACTGCCGGCCTCCGGTCATCCACCGTGACGTCAAGTCGAGCAACGTTCTCCTCGACGCCAACACGGATGCCAAGATTGCCGACTTCGGCCTCGCCCGCGTCATGGCGCGCCCCCACGAGACTGTCTCCGTCGTCGCCGGCTCATACGGGTACATCGCGCCAGGTCAGCATCCACGTCCACAAGAACTAAAAAACATTTTTTTAAAAAAAAACCATTACTGATTTGTCTTTGATTGCGTGCAACAGAGTACGGGTACACGCTGAAGGTGGATCAGAAGAGCGACATCTACAGCTTCGGAGTGATTCTCATGGAGCTCCTCACCGGACGGCGGCCCATCGAGCCGGAGTACGGCGAGAGCCAGGACATCGTCGGGTGGATCAGGGAGCGGCTGCGCAGCAACAGCGGGGTGGAGGAGCTGCTCGACGCCAGCGTCGGCGGCCGCCTCGACCACGTCAGGGAGGAGATGCTGCTGGTGCTGCGCGTCGCGGTGCTGTGCACGGCCAAGTCCCCCAAGGACCGGCCCACCATGCGCGACGTGGTGACCATGCTCGGGGAGGCGAAGCCGCGCCGGAAGAGCAACAGCGCCGCGGTGGCCGCCACCGTCGTTGACAAGGATAAGCCGGTGTTCACGACATCGCCGTACTCCGGTTACCTATAGGATTTTTTTTTCGCCGGAAGCTCTGATGTCACAGACGTGCACACTTGGTAGTTAGTTCTTGTATGTTTTGTACCTAGTTCTTGTATTCTGCTAGTACCTTTTCACATAGTTCTGATTTACATTTGGTCCTGTTCAGGGGACAAGAAATTGATCTAAACAATGTTTATACATTTACAAGTTTACGATGTAAAGGAATTCAATTAGTCCCTTCAAACAACAGTTTCCTTTTTACTTCAAGCCCTCTTTTTTTGTTTGAGCGTTTACGATGGCTCCACGTCATCATAGTCAGATTTAACATTTATGAAATGTAGTTATACCTTAAAGGACTCGAAACAAATTTGGAGGATTTTTTGAAAAAATAAACTAATTTCTATGAAAAATTGTGACATGCTTGTCACTAAGCACAACCAATCAATTGAACGAAGGCCGTGGATCCCGGTTGAAATGAGGCAAATTCTGAAGTCTGAACTTTGATCTTCACTGAGTCCATTGCAGAATATGTAGTGCCTGAACTTTCAGTAGGACTGGAGAGGAAAGGTAGCAAACTCAAATCAAAGCATTTTGCAGCAATCTGCTAATACCAACCAATGGCTGGTAACCAGCTTAAATTTTTCGGAACTGAATTCATTGATCATAGCCTAAATTCATGATGTCGTTTGGCCATTCTGAATTTCTCAGGACATTTTGAATTCAGAAAGGGCATGCTAAATAGCAATAACAAAATGCCTGAATGAGACCAACAAAATCTGGACTCTGGATCGGTTAATGCCTAGTCTGAATGTATATATGATGCACATTTTGCATGATACAGTCATGAATAATCACCGTCGACTATAACCTGAAATTGGGTTATAATAATAATGGGTTAATAATCACTACAGCATAAGCCCCTAACATGTTGTTGTTCTCATTCTAAAATCCCAATTTGGTGCATAAGTTGGACAAGAAAATGGGATCTCTCCCGCGGGAACGCCGGAGCGGGAGTTTTTCTCTGCGTGAGAAAGAGGAGCACCAAGTGCATTAGAGATGGGCGGGGCTACCTGGTGGAAGGGAGAGGGGACGTCAAGGACGAGGATCACGCGAGAGGCGGCGTAAGGGAGGTCCCCGCCTCGCCATCCGTTCTCTTGCCGACAGAGCTCGGCCTGCGTCGCCGATTTGAGCCGTTCCACGCCTCCACGGTACCGCAGAGCGCAACGAGGAAGACGACGGGTATTGTGGGCTGAGATGGGCCTCGCATCTCGAATCTGGCAGCGAGTTCGGCCTAAAACTACCGACATTTTAAGACAGGTACGGTGATAGAATGTTTTTAGTTTTATTGTATTTACAATTTACAAAAGTATATTTTGGTTGCGAATTTTTACAGTGATAGGCCGGTGTGGACAAGGTAGCCCAAGGCCCACTTTAAATAATATATTTTATTGGAGATTATTTTTTTTACATTTCAAAAATATTATGATAGATGTCCTTTGTTGATGGTTTAGCCCTAGAGGTACTGTCATCATTTCAACCGTCGACATGACATCTGTCGTCAAACCAACTATCAATAAAAGTATAGTTTTATAATTTTTTAAACACACTCATAAATGTAATTTTAAATCAAATATACTCCCTTTGTTTTAGCATGTAAAAATTTTTAGGTCTAGAGATATATATAAAGAAGATAGAAAAAAATCATACTACCCTTCTCCATGAGTCGTTTATGAGTAGTTGTACGGAGTAATCAAGTGTGATCACTTTAGATAGAAAAATTATTTTTTCAGTTATAAAAGATTGATATATCTAAGAAAATTTTTAAACTTGTTGCTACCTGAAGACTATTTAAAAAATCTTTTCGGGATGTGTCGGTGGGTGTTCGCCCATGGAGCCACTGCCCACTCGTCATGGCCTTTCCTCCGTCAGTTGGGCTTTTCCATGCCCATCGGTCCATGAGTCGGCGACTGGGGCACGCGAATATGCCATGGCCGATGGGGAGCGAGCGAGCAGCAGCAGCCAGCAGGCAGCAGCATCAAGAAAAAAATAGGTGAGGATGGGCTGCAAAGCCCTCACCAGGAGGCCCCTGAGTCGTGACACGTGAAGCAGAGTTTAATCTAACGAATGGGAGACGAAGAGGTGGATTCTTGTGGCTAAACATCTCAGCTCAGCTCTCCTCACGGTTTGCTCTCAGATTTGGCCCAAGCACGATCAACGCACTAGGTTTTCCTTTTCGTCAGTGAGCCAACAAATTTTTCGAGCCGAGATAAATCTAATTACATTTAGTATTTAATATAAAATTTTTGCTTTTTATCTTTAAAATAATACTAAAATTCTATAGCGTATTCGTCGACAACCCGAACGGCTGCCCAGTGGCTGGGAGGTGGCTCCGCCACTGCTTTTCATGATCGAGTTGCGTCAGCGTCTTGTCCTGACCGCCATGGAGGCTAACGTTGTTGCTGCCGCAGGAGAGAAAACTGATGCCGGAGCTGACATTGTTGCCGCCGCCAGAGAAGAAATTGATACCAGTCAATCCTGCCACCAAAGTGGCTCCTGGCGCTGGAGTGGATCATAGCGTTGGAGAGTACCCTTCTGCTGGAGAGGAACTTGCTGCCGGAGAATACAAACAGATGGATATTAGAGCTGTCACAAATATTTTTCAAATGCAAAACTGTATTATCTGCCCGGCGAAGAAATGTATTATGTAGCAGGGCAATTGCAAGGTAAAGCTAGGCTAGTTTCATCAGCTTTAAGTAGATACAAGAAGCATTAGCTTTTGATCATGATTACACGTTTACCTAAGCTTAACTAGTAAAAAGAAACAAAACTTGGAAAGCAATGATCAAATGATTAAAACCAAAGATTCGACTAAAAAGCATCGCCGTCCAATATAATAACACTGTCCTCGTAGTACCACCGAATGGATCCCATGCTTGGACACGACGCCATCTCTTACTTGCACGGGCCCAAATCCGAGTCCCAAAGGTCGGAACAACGCAGCGCATTTTTATGTAAGTTTATCAGCAACGTGGGAACGTGGGGGACATGATTGCTTCTGGCTTACAGTGATGCATGCGACGTGGCCTCTCTGACTTGCGAGCCTCCATGAACTAATGACTGGCTGTTCATCCGCAAGATACCCCCTAATTTCTTCCCCATGCAAAGAGCGGAGCACCAGAATTTTTCTGGTACAAGTTATAAAGCTGTTAGTCCAATTTGCACGGATTAGAAATGAATACTATGCATACACTAGATTATGACAATTATGAACGGTTGTACTAAGTAGATTCTTGTAGACACCATGAGCTTCAATAAGAAAGGCAACTTAAGACAGCCATCGTGCAGCAAGCAAAAGCAAATGCCACTCTCAACCGTAGGAATTAATTGACAATGTACTCCCATAGTCCCATTTATACCAGCAAGGACCACAAAGGGGAAAGCATGCATGAGTCAGATGGACCGTCAAGCAAAGCATCAGACATAGCTTGAGGGCATGAAATGAAATTTCTGCGTAATGCTCTAGATGTCATATCAAAAGTCGATTCCTGAAAGACAACTTCAGTTGCACCACTACACGCCATAATAATCTAGCTATCTGACAGGTATTGCATTTCAAATCTAGCAGGGCCGCAAGAACATACCTGAGATGTAGAACCGTAATTCCTTCTATTTCATCCATTAGAGAGCCGTGATGTGATCATCAACCTATCACATAAGCATAGAAAGGAGCTAAAAGCATCTTATTTCAAAACACTGCCATATACAAACTAACAAAATACAATTGTTTTTGTGAAACGAATTCATTACTGCCCTTTCCATGCTGACACCAATAAGCTCTGACTTCCTAACCAGATAAAATCACAATATGAAGAAACAAGAAAGTTTTAGACAAAAAATTGGTCACGCACGACCAGATCTGAGTTTCTTGCATAATTCAGGCAGTCAAGCAGACAGGATACATCAACCGATCAACGTGAACAGGAACTGAGAAGTCATAGGCATATGATGGAAGAATCCTCAATCTTATCACTGCTAGCTGAAAGCCTAAAACAACATTAATCAATAAGAAGACCATTCAGAAACTATCACCGCTTGATAGGCAATACCATCTACTTAGCTCATTACTGGCAAGCAAGTTCAGTACAGTCAACCACATAGCCTGTCAAAGCCATTGGAAGAGAACAATTTAAGGCTCCCACAATCATTTTACTGGAGTAGCTCAGCCATACACAATTGAACAAACAGAAAATAATGCCCTGCGGACATTAGGTTACAATGGAGTAGACCTATCTCATATCTGCAAGGATGCATCTTTCTGGAGCATGATGTGCAATCACATAAGAAATATCTTGCGTGAAAAAAATAATGTCTATGAATCTCTCTTTGATTGCTGACTGATAAAAAGGTAGTACACACAAATCCTAAACCATTCACATACAGAGCAAAATAAACGAAACAGAACAGCACCAAAATTGATATAACTATAAATCCCGTAAGGACTTACAAAGGATTATTGAGTAAAAATTAAATAAAAAGTAGAGTGTGAACGATATTTATAGGGGCAATTTGAAGGCTGTGCGCCATTTTGCCCAAAGCATTTTTTGGCAAGACTTACACCTGTAGGGGCTAGATCATCAAGATCATACATGATCACCAGAACTACTGCACTGGAGGATCTTTGACCTATATGCAAGTTATTTGCATCAGAGCTTCTTCAGAGAGAATATCTACTTCTGATCCCTCAATCACATATCTAACTACCTGTAGTTTAGTTCTGGCCTCTTTGTTCATTTTTCCAGGAGTTTTTGGCAGTTTCAATAGATGAACTAGTAGAATCTCCAACTTTATCCTTGGGTTTAGAGAAGAACGGATCCCATTCATGAGGTCCAATTGTCCTCTGCCCTTCTTCTAACAGATCATACTTCCAGCTATTCTCTTCAACAAAATCTTTATCTTCACGATCTTCGATGATATCTCTTCTCAACTGTGTCACCTTGTTAATGATTGCTTCTACAGAAACATCAAACGCATCCTTCAGGGTTTCCAGTTTCGACCTTGGGTCAGCATATATCACCCTTGGAATGAGATTGATGACATCTTCCCTCATTTTCTTGACCATATCTGGATGGATACTTTTTAGCCTCTCCTCAATGCTGAAATTTCCCTTTCGGACACCATCTTCGGGGATGAAGACAGAGTACCTCGTATAATTCTTCGGAAGATGCCATGTATATTGGACATACGCTGAACCAGGATGAAAGAAAACAGGAATGCAGCCAGCCAACATAGAGTCAAAGGCAGATCTTCTCGTATAGGAATCACCTTGGGGCTGCAAGCAGAACAAAGAGCTCTGGAACATCTTCATGATAGCGCTAGGGGAATGGCACTTGCTCTCCCCAAGATCACACTCCAACAATTTACAAACACTTGATGTCCTGCATTGATCGATAAGCTGACCTCTGATGGACATTGGATCATCAGGACGAGGAGCACCAGCGAACGAGAACAACCATGGTCGTTCCATGCTCCTCATTCTGTCCTGCCAATGTAAAACATCAGCATCCTTGGCGGGGTGGAAGTAAGTAGGATAAGGTATCGCAAAATCATTGGCATTCCACGGGCTTGACTCCACCACCAACATCGACATATTCTTCGCAGCAGGCATGAACAGCAATTTGTTACCCCAATCCGACTCCTCGTCCGTCAACCGCCTAAAGTCCCACGCGATCCTTCCACCAACTAAGAAATGGTCACGACCGCCCATCACATCCCATGCAGGCCTCTTCCTCAGCCAATCCACCAAATCCAGTGACGCAGCATCCCTCATCGAAATGTTGTACCCCCAAAGATACCTCGCTACATCAAACCCAGCGTAGAACGGCACGAACACCGCGGCGGCAATGGATGAGTCCTTGGTCAGGCACTCGTACTGCTTCATCCGGTTCCTGAAGATGACATCCACCGTAAACTGGTTTGTGGCGTACCAGCCGGTGTCGGAGAAGACCCCCTCCTCGTTGCCCAACGGCGGGCCAAGCCCGTCGTTGCTCATGAACTTGCACATGTTGGTCCAGACGCTGAGCCTCTCGCACTCCCGGAGCATGTCGTCGTTGAACCGCGGCGGCAGCTCGTGCACGTAGATGTACCGGCCGCCGCACGGGTCACTCTTGTTCTCCGCCGTCTTGAGCGCCCTCTGGAACGCGTACTCCTTGGGCGCCTCTTGCCGGGCGGCGACCCTGGGTTCCTCTTCCTCCCCTTTGGAGAGGGTGGCGGTGACAGGTGGCGGCTCCGAGACGAGTGCAGGCGGAGCGAGGGGAACAACGGGGTCGGAGACGCGTTCGGGTTCGGGAAGTGGGAGGTCGACGTGGGCAATACGAGCTCCGGCCGCGTCGGGCTCGCTGGCGATGACGAAGAAGTGGAAGTAGAAGATGAGGACCCAGAACATGACGCAGAGCGAGGCGAGGAAACAGAGGCGCGACGGCGGCTGCTTCCCTCCAGCTTTCTCCATGTCGTCCTGGTGCGTCGGCAACACCGGCCGCCGCCTCATAGCAGACACCCGCCGCGCCCGCGTCGACCCAGCCGCCGCGCCGAAGCCACCCAACTCATAGGCCAGGGTCCGAATCCCGCCGCATCAGCGCCGAAAAACCCAGCGGCAGGAGAACGGCGGAAGCTCGATCGCCGAAACGACCGTGAAAAGTTCGGGCGCGGCTCGGGACACGCCGCCGGAGGAACCGGATCGGCGGATCGCGCGCAGCGGAGAGGGGGGAAAGGGAGGAGGAGGAGGAGTAGGGGTTTTGGTTCTGGTTCTGGTTCGAAGCTTTTTGCTCGCAAGCGGCGGGGGTGTATGTAAAACTTGTTTTCTTCTTCGATTTGGAGAGTTTTCGGATGCCCGCGTGGTGGAAGCGGCGACGCCGACGGGGAGGAATAATGAAATGAAACCAGGTGTGGGGGCGGAGAGGGAGGGGGAGACGTGGCGTCCGACCCGGCCATCTCTGCCTGCGCAGGACGTGCGACTGCAGGGACGTGGCGGTGGGAAGGTGAGCAGTGAGCTTCCTTCCTTGCTTTTTTTTAAAAAAAAAAGCTCGTCGCGCTCTATTCTTAGAAGAACAATTAATGATTTATCATTAAAAATGGTTTTAATTATTTATTATTTTAGTCCAATTCAGATGTTTTTATATATTATCTATAAAAGTGATAAATAATTAATATGTCAGAGAACAATTTCCAAACAATCTTTCCGGTCAGATTTAGCTTATCGTTCGTGAGTGACGAAATGGAAGAAAACTATCGTCAGTGCAGGCTCGCTCGTACAAACGTCGTCAGTGCAGTGAATCTAATCACCCAGGACAGGGTATTTTTACTTCCGGTCCTGAAGGAGAAAAGGTACTACAGTGTTTCAGTTCTCATTTAATATCGTTTTAGGAGTATTAGGACGGCCACTGTTTGCTATCACTGCTTCTGAACCAGACATTAATGTACGGTAACAGCTGTCGTTTTTGGCTTCTCGCATCCGGCCACGGAGATTTTACTCGAATTCTAACGATTCTTCACTAGTTGGCTAAAGACAAACTAAAATCTAAGTACCGTGTACTCGTCTGTTGAATCAGTGCGCATTGATTTTGACTTACACACAAAGTGCCATGAAATTCCAGTAAGAAGACGATACTTTGTTAGGTGGCTTCGTTCGTAACTGGCTGCAACCACAGAAATGAATAGCGGGGCAGACAGGGACGGCAAGATGGCCCGCCCCAGCGGCCATAACGTGCCCTCTCGCCGGCGAAATCGTCGGTAGGCGGTCAAGGCCGGGGAGACAGGCAATGTGCGCGCGGTGACGTGCCGGTCGCCGCACCGGATGCGCCGGCTGTCCGGTGTCCATCCAGCCAGCGCAAGCGCAGGTTGCGGCGGTCACCGTCAAGCGGTGCCGGATCACGACAGATTAACGAAACTGTATTTACCGACTTAAGTAACTATGGTTTTCAAACAAACTATTGTGGTTAGTGTCGTCAAACCAAAACAGTAACTACAGTACTCCATCAGACCTATGATATAGCAATAAATAGTACAACAAATATATACACATTGTTCAGATTTATTATACTACGAAATATTAAATTAGTCATAAATTATTATAGCATAGGACGGTAAGTAACTAAATTGGTAACCGGTCCGCGGATGGATCAGCAATCCTAATGTGCGCAAGATGGGATAGGGGTAAAAATAGAGAAAGTGATACTGGATTAGAGAAGTGGTCTGAAAAAAAGTAGTGGTTAACATGGCCAAACCGAAACAGTAACTGTAGTAACTAAATTGATTAGTACGGTCTGACTAACATCAATAAATGACCAGCAGATGGTTCGGGAATCTTAACGTGCATCGGACAGAATAAAATATAGGTGAAATATTGAGAAATTTGTACGGAAGTAGAGCAGTGGTCTGCCGACACAAGATTTCTTATTGTTGTTTCTTGCTCCTCTTCTTCTTCCCGTGGAATAGTTTTTGAGCCTCGATGCAACGGGGGTCGGGTCGAGGTGTTTTAAAATGCACCATCGTAGAGACCCGGAGCCTCGCATCAAATTGTGTTTTGGCAAACCAGCATAGTGTAACATCAATTTATGAAGCCCGGCAACCTACTATGGGTTATAAAATGGTACAGATAGTAACGCTAGGTCCCCTTGGCTAGACCAAAAGACACAGGACAGGTCACAGCAAAAAAACACACACATGCAAGATGTAAATTTGATGGATGAAGCCAGAAAAATTCATAAATTGCATCGTGTACTCGTGTCCGATGCAACACTGTCGTAACTCGTAACTATTTCTCACAATTATTTATGCACTTAAATTTTCACTATCTTATTGAAAAAATAAATCAGTACTATCTTATAAAAAAATAAATTAGTATTTACTATTAGGCCTCCTCTATTTTTCAATTTATTGTCGATACAGTCTAGCACCATCATTGTACTGGCTGGAGTGGACAGGGAGTGGGTCTCATGAACGCATAGGAGTATAGGACGACGGACCAGCGAGCTCTGCGTGCGCGAGTCAGCCAAATCTCCGGTTACCGAAACTGCTGGGAGAACTCGTCATTTGTCAACCCATTACCCTCCAAATGGGAAATTTAGCGGCAAGAAATTGCCACAAGATCGAGAGACTTGCCGGCAGCCGACATTTATTGGGTCCACGATCACCGGCATGCCCATGATTCCAGGCAAAGCCTTCAAATCAGAAACAGGGCAATCCCCTTGCAATCCATGTTACCATGTCGCGACTCGAGAAACTGACGCTCAGGCTGGATAGCTACCACTTGACAAAACGGCAGGTCATCCCTGTCAGTTTTACCGTGCCAACGTGCGTGTTTTACCCCACCGTAACGGACGCCTCGAGATCCGGCCGGCCGGAAAGCTCATTGATGGTCTGCACTGCGAGCGTGATTTCTGCGTCCACTGATGGAGCCTGCAGCGAAACATTCAGGAAAGATAGGAGCCGCGTGGTAGAGCCAGAGCTCGAGGTTGAAGGGCAGTGGCCGCTTGCCTGCGGCCACGGCGTCGCCCCTCGCCGGCTTTTATTTGATGACATATATTTTTAGTTTCGTACAGGCCTCCAAAAAATATCAAAGTCGATCTGACTGGTGATACAACATCTCGCCTCATTGGTACGGGGTTTATATAGCCTGGCTATATCTTCTAAATTTTGAAAGTGGTATATATTTTTGCTAAATAAAAAAAGTAAGAATAGAAAAATCGTCTGGTTGATCGTTTGGGCTGAAATGCCTCGTCCACGGCTCCAACGGAGCCCGCAACTGCAGGTAACCGTCGGCTGCGTGGCCGCGTACTAGGTGGGCTTGTTTGTGGTTGTGCAGGCTCCGAGTTGGGCCGCATAGTCGGCCAGAAAAAACGCCCCCGTCCTCGTCTCTTCCGTGCGAGACGCGCGTGTATCGCGGCGAGTGGCGACCGGCGCGTCCCCCTCCGCCTCCGCCGTCTCATCCTCCTATATCCGCCGCCACCGGCGAGTGCACCGCCATGGGCGAGGAGGTGTACGCTGTGGACGTCGACATTGACGGAGCCGATGTCGGCGCAGCGAAAGTATATATCCATGCCTCGTCCCTCTCTGCCCTCGCGAGTCGCAACCGCCTCCCCCTCCGCCTGATCAGTCCGCTGCCGGCAAGTGCACCGCCATGGGAGAGGAGGAGGACGCGGTGGACGTCGACATGGACGGCCCTGTAGTCTACGGGACGATTCGTCGTAAGCACCATTTCGTAAGAAACAATAATAGTTGAGTCTTTGGTACCGTAGATTACCTTCAAATTACCGACGTATTTTGCACCGATACAAATTTAAGATTTTTTTTAGAGTTAACTGGTACTGAGATATTTAGTTAACACATCTAATGTTTATTTTAGACTTAAAAACAAAAATTTAAATCACTATAATTTGTAATAATTCAATATAAATCTCAAATCTAGAGTTTCACCGTATATAAGCCCTTCAGAGGAAAATCAGGTTCCTGGGCCTTAATTCATGGCGTTCCGGATCTTCTTTCAGCCCATGACAGCTGATGGATACGCTTTAGGAGTCCTTTCAGCTCTGATGAACCGTGAAACCAAGGTTCAGAAAATTGTTGGATTTGAACCAAAATACGAGTGTCAATGCCTCTCATATAGTCATGTAACACAAGTGTAAATACGGAACTATGAACAACGGATCAAAATTTTATTTTAACCGCTCAACCAGCTACCAGAGCTAGAGACAGGCATGCAGCTGCTCTGCGTATGGCCTGCCACAGATTCTGAGGTGAAATCAAACTACTTGAAAATTGAAATATCATGTTGATTTTGCTGTCGAATTATCTCATCTCCGATCCCTAGCTAACTAATCTGATCACCTGACCTAACTCGACGGTGTTTGCACCAGACGCCTTTGTTTGCGAGTCACGACGCGGCGCCGGCGCCGTGTATCTCCTTCCTCAGCTTCTTCACCCTGTCGATGACAGCATCCACCGTCAAATCAACGGCGTCCTTGACCGTCTCCAGCTTCGACCTAGGGTCTGCGTACACCAGTCTCGGTATCAGGTTGATCACCGTCTCCGTCATCTTCTCCGCGACGTGCGGCGGGATCCTTCGGAGAGTCTCCTCTATGCTCACGTTGCCGCTGCGGATGTCCTCCTCGGCGATGAACACCGAGTAGGTCTCGTGCTCGTCGGGGAGGTGCCACTTGTACTGCGTGTACGCGGATGCCGGATGGAAGAACACCGGCACGCAGCCGGCCAGGATGGCGTCGAACGCCGACCGCCGCGTGTACGTGTCCCCCGTCGGCTGCAGGCAGAAGCGCGTGCCCTGGAACACGCGCATGAAGGTGCTCGGGATGAGGCACTTCCTCTCGCCTTTCCTGCACTGGATCAGCTTGCAGAGGCTGGACGCGCCGCACTGCCGGACGAGGTGGTGCCGGATGGAGTTGGGGTCTCCGGGCCGCGTGCCGCCGGCGAAGGTGAAGAGCCACTCGCGCTTCATGCCGCGCATCCGCTGCTGCCACTGGAAGATTTCGGTGTCCTTCGCCGGGTGGAAATAGGTCGGGTACGGCACGGCGAAGTCGTGATCCGTCCACGGCGTCTTCTCCACGAAGAGCACCGTCATGTTCTGCACGGCCGGCAGCCGGAGGAGCTTGTTGCCCCACTCCGAGTCGCTGTCCGTCTGCCGCTGGTGGTCCCACGCCGTCCTCCCTGACAGAACGAAGTGGTCGCGGCCGCCCATGGCGCGCCACTCGGGGCGCCCCGCGAGCCAGTTGACGAGCTCCAGCGACGCGGCGTCCTTGACCGACGCGTTGCTTCCCCACAGGTGCTGCACGACGTCGAACCCGGCGTAGAACGGCACGAAGACGGCGGCGGCGCGGGAGGAGTCGTCGGTGAGGCACTCGTACTGCTTCATGCGGCTGTGGAATATGACGTCGAGGCCGAAGTGGTCCGTGGCGTACCAACCCTCGTCGGCGAACGCGCCGTCCGCGTTGTCCACCGGCTCGCCGAGACCGCCATTGCTGAGGTAGACGCACATGTTGATCCAATAGTACCACTCGCGGCAGTTGCGCAGGATGTCGGCGTTGAACCGCGACGGCAGGTCGTGGATGTACACGTACCGCCCCTCGCAGGCGTCCCCTGCCGCCGCCGCCGTCGTGGCATCGCGTGATGGTGGGATCTTCCTAAGCGTCTCCTCTTTCTCGAGGAGGAAACGCTGGGCGTCCTCGCCGCCCTCGGATGCGACGGCGGCGGCGAGCGACGGGTGCGGCGAGCTGACCGGCGCGCCGTTGAAGACGGACAGATGGAGGTAGACGATGAGAAGCCACGGCGTGGCCGACAGGGCAGCGAGGAAGAGGAGGCGAGGCAGCAAGCATTTGCCGCCGTGGGCGACGCTCCTCTCCATGGCCACCGTGGAGAGTTTCATCACAGCATTCGCAAACTCGAAACGACCATGCTTGTGTGCTGAAGACCTAAGCTCGGATGCATGTAGGCAAATTAATTACCTCCAGGTAATTAATTTGCAGGCGCAACTTGTCATTTGTTTATGGTACGTACTCTTTCCGATAAAAAAAATTCTTTTTAGCATTTCAAATTTATGTGCATAATAAACACTAAATCAGTTTATACAAAAACTATAGTTAACATGATTAATAACACGTTTAAGATATTTATCTATACTACTACTTTATTTAAGAAATGTAAAAAAATAAATTTTTTGGTGTGACGGAACCCACAGACCCAATCAAATGCATCCTGGTGTGCGTGAGGATCCGATCCATGGCTGACGTGGCTCCATGCAGGCGCGTGTTACACTGTTACGTACGAATCTTTGGGTCCCTCGACGAAAAGTCCGAAACCTCGACGGTGTCACAAGGCACTGTAGTGTTTTGTATCGACGTCAATTTTT
>KE371330.1:708727-720321 GCA_000418225.1 Zizania latifolia
TCATATGATTTATCTTAAAATTGCCACGTTCCGCTCTTAATTTGATTTCGATTAACATACACACATACTCACGTACTGGAGCAATCGTTTTCCTGGCCGAATTGTGTAGAACAATTGACCACAGCGAGAGGCAGGTAGGTGCCAGCCTCGAGGATGAACTGGAGTGAACCGGGCACTGGTACGCGTGGCTGCGATCCCTAGTGATCGCACGTTCGCACATGGGTTGCAGGGCGGTCGCGTCGCCTGAGGAGTTGACACGAGATTAGTTTTTTCCTTGACAGTATCTCAGATCAAGACTGAAAATTATGGCCGGCGTTAATTAACTCCTCCCTAGCTCGGTCTCGGGGGCGTGCAAGCGCCCGCGCGCCGTGTCGCCGCCGTACGCGCGCGACGAGACGCCTCCGCATCTCGCGATCGCGCGGGCTCGCCGACGCCACGTATGGGAACCGGGAACGAAGTGGGGCGCGGCGATCTCGCCTCGCCACCGGCGCCGGCTGCGCGTGAATGCGTGATGCCGCCGAAGCGACGGAGCGTGCGTGCGTGCATGTGTGCAGCTAGAATAATGTGAGATGAGTAGATGACCGAGATGCGTACGCCCTCCTGCGACGGATCGCACCGCAGAATACAGCAGGTCGGTGGAATTGCATGACGGCTCCTGAACGTTTTGCTTGCGACTGAAATGATTCGCTCCCAATTGAATAGTAGCCGCATTGTGCCTGTCGGCTGTCGCTGACTTTTGTACAGAGTTCACCTGTACTTATCCTAAACTTAATACTCATACTGAGTTTTAGAGTTTAAAATTTGTTTTAAAATTCAGTACTTGACTTTTACTCTAAAATACTCATACTATCCCATACTTAATTACGGATTATTTCATATAACCATTTTTAAGTCAACACTCATCCAACTAGAGAGGTAGTATAGTCTCCTTACTCATCTTCTTAATATACATTTATAACCCTAAAACTTACTATATTTTATGAGAGATGTATCTTTAAAGAATTACTTTTAAGATAAAATTAATAAATTAATGATAAGAGTAAAAGATCGAAATATCTTTTATTAATAAAAAACAGTATTATAAAGCGGTAAGTAAAGAGTAGATAGAAGAATCGAAAAAATAAAATATTTTAATTTACGGACAATACAGTCTTTTGCAACAAAATTGAATAGAAGAAATTAATTTTTTTTGGAAAGGACACAGTACAAATTACGAAACTACCCGTTTTCTACGGTCCGAGGTACAGAATGGATATGGAGTACGAGTGCATGCAAGCTCTCAGGTGAAAAATGTCCCTGGCAACACTCGATTCAAGTTATTACGCTAGCTCCGCTAGTACTGACTTCTGTAGTCGAAAGCTAGAGTATGTGTCATGTGCTCGCTTTGTTAGTTCGGCTACTTGTACTAGCGATCTGTCCATAAATAAAATTTTCGATTTTTTCATCGTGTTATTTGGCCACCAATTTTGACTCTTATAATTTGGACGGATTTTTCCAATCGATGTTAAGAAATAGGAAGATTCACTTTCTGGCGATGAACGCTCAATGCAACTGTGTTTTCCAACCCATGGTTCCAGTCTGTACATGTACTGCTGCCACGGATCAGAATCTGCAAATTGCAGCAACCGTGGTCGATCGTGGACTCGTGGGTCGCACAGGTGCAAATCTTAATTTGAACGATATTTGTAGATGAAATCTCAACGAAATTTGGAACGATATTTATCAACTCATTCTACATGCTGTAAATTGATCAGAGTATTGTACAGTCTAGTTTATAGTGCTTGCTTAGCTTGTTTTTGCCGGAACCTGGACCTTGCCATGGCGTACTGGAGGAGCGACGTGTCGTCGTCGTCGTCGGCCGGCATGCTCTCGTCCACTGTCGCGCCTCCCCGAGTTCTGGCGACTCTGCCGATGATCCCCTCGACGGCGATGTCGAAGGCGTCCTTCACTGTTTCCAGCTTCCTCCTCGGGTCGGCGTATATCACTGCCGGGATGAGCCTGATCACCTCCTCCCGCATCCGCTCCACGTTGGCGGCGGGGATCGCCCGGAGCGTCGCTTCGATGCTCACGTTGCCGGCCCGCACGTCGTCCTCGGGGATGAACACCGAGTACTTGGCGTGCTCCCTGGGGAGGTGCCACGTGTACTGCAGGTATGCCGTCGCCGGGTGGAAGAACACCGGTATGCAGCCGGCCACCATCGAGTCGAACACCGACCGCCGCGTGTAGGAGTCCCCCGGCGGCTGCAGGCAGAAGGTAGCCTTCTGGAACAGCCGCATGATGTTGACGGGGGAGTGGCACTGGCTGCTGCCGAAGGCGCAGCCGAGCTGGCTGCACGCGCTCGACGCCTTGCACTGCGCGATGATCTGCGCGCGGATGTTCCTCGGGTCGTCCGGCCGCGGCGCGCCGACGAACGCCATGAGCCACCGGCGCTGCATGCTGCGCACCCTGTCCTGCCACCGGAACACGTCGGCGTCAGACCTGGGGTGGAAGTAGGTCGGGTACGGTACGGCGTAGTCGCTGCCGTGCAGTAGCGACGACTCCAGGACGAGTACCGACATGTCCCGGCCGCCCGGCATGACGAGGAGGTTCGTGCCCCAGTTCGGGTTGATGTTGGTGCCCCTCCGGAAGTCCCACCCCGTCCTCCCGGCGACGAGGAAGTGGTCGCGGCCGCCCATGCGCCTCCACTCCGGCCGCCCCATGAGCCACTCCGTGAGGTCCACTGACGCGGCGTCCCTTGCTCCGTTGTCGTAGCCCCAGTGGTAGCGGACGAAGTCGAAGCCGGCGTAGAACGGGACGAACACCGCGTCGGCCGCCGCCGAGTGGTTTGTCAGGCACTCGTACTGCTTCATCCGGTTGTGGAAGATGGCGTCGAGCGCGAACTGGTGCGTGCCGTACCACCCAGCTTCGCCGGTGAGCACGCCGTCGGCCCGGTCGACGAGTGGCCCGCCGAGGCCGGCGTTGCTGACGAACCCGCACATGTCGGGCCAGTGGTCGCTCGTCTTGCGGCAGGCGCGGAGGATGTCGGCGTTGAAGCGGGGCGGCAGGTCATGCACGTAGATGTACCTCCCCCGGCACGGGTCGCCGCTGTCATCACTGCCGTGGCCCAGCAGCGACCGGTCGTTGAGCACGGAGAAATGGTAGTAGATAAACGGGGTCCACGATACGACGGCGAGGACGGCGATGAACCGCAGCGACGGCAACAGGCCAGCCGCCGCCGCCACCTTCTCCATCCCCTTCGCTCCCACTGCCCGGCGTTGCTGCCGGCCTCCGCCCTTCGTCGGCGCGGACTTGATCAGCTGGCGAATCAAGATCCAAGAAATGAGGTCGAAGCACCACAAAGAACCTCATGCACGTATCTCCATGGAGTAAATCGCAAGCAAGCAAGAAAAGCACAGTTCGATCAAAAGGACACAAAAAAAACGTGAAGCAACTTTGGATGCCAGAAAGAGATTTGTGTTCCTCACCACTTGTATGATCGAGCTGGTCACTCTAATCTGCATGTCGCAGGTTAGAATATATATATATAGCAGCAACACCAATGTCTCGATAATCGATTGGAGCTTGGAGACGAAGATGAAGACTACTTGCCTATAGAAGACGACGCACCAAACACCACTGCACTGGCTGCACTCTATGCTGCCATGGAGTTTTTGGGAGCAACTAATTAACCGAGAGTCCGAGACTCTAGAGCCTGGATTAATTCTTAATCTCTGCTTCAGCGTAGCGTTGACAGAGGAGTGTAGTATATTAGCAGCTGCATGGCCGACATCAATTGATAATTGATCGTTTAATCAGAGTTCAGATCTGCTTAACATGTTGTGGAGTTTAAATATATTTACATTGTGCCTGAACAGAAGTATGACTTACTCGGTCAACAGTTCTAGATGACAAATTTTAAATGTATTTTTCTTACCTGAGATGCATATCGCGCCACGTGCACATTGGTCGGGCATGTATTCTGAGTTTGCTTCAAGAGTCCTGCATTCTTTTTATTAGACACTAGTAAATTTTTATTTACTACTCGTAGGAGTATTTAAAAAAGAAGTTGAGCGGTGATACTTTCTGCAACCCACTGCTCCTTATAATCTTCCTAACAAACGGCTGTGACAGAAGTAGAGGAACACAATCAAATTGATCTCTTAGCAAATTCATGTGGCTGCATCCCCGTTGTTTCCGAGTATGATTTCATCTTTTAAATAAATCTACATAACCCCTCGTGTATTGTTGATTGATCATTTAATCTTCTGATCTAATAAATCAAGTGTTTAAGTCCCTAATCTTTTAAATACTGTTTACTTAGTGCACTAAAATAGTTTTGCCCTGCTGATTTATTAGGTTAGAAAATTAAATGATCAATCAACAATACATAAGAGAGGATTATGACAGAAACAGAGAGGACAGACAGTCCGTAATTACTAGTGCTGTTACGTGTTAACGACTTGCAAACCACGCATGTAGCATGGAGCACGAGACCGTGGGAGAGGGCGCCTCAGATGCATGTGTCCGTAGATCCAGACTCTCGTAATAATTAGTTTTAACTACCAGAACTAGTCAAAAAGCAATATACAGCAAACCATACATGCACGAGATAGTCGCAGCCTACAGTATTTATGAGTATTTATGGGTGTCTTAATTTTTTTTTCTTTAGATATTACTTATAGACACTATATTTTTAATAGATAATTTCTTCAAAATAAATTTATATTTGATCATCTATTTTTTTCTTTTCTCTTCCAATCTTTCTTCTTTGCTTCTCTAGATCTGATTTCTTATATAAGACACCATTTATTTATTTCAGCTCAATAAATTATTAGACATATTATATTTTAGCTGATATGATAATATATTTAATATAAAAAACAAAAGATTCTTGAAAGGTACTGAATTTTTTTAATGCAAAATGAAAATTGATCAGACATTATTAGCCTAATATAATTGAACATAACCATATAGTTATATAATAATTATTCACCGTACCATAAATAAATATATTGTATGTTTATTTTTCTTTTTCTTACTTTACAACAGAATTTACATAACTCATAATTTTTTAAAATTGGATCATACGTGGGCTGAAAATGGAAACGCGCGTGCTTTGATGGGCCATCGGCCACGCAAGGAAGAGGCGGGAAAGCCGTGACGCGCTGGGAGACGGAGAGGGAAATGGAAGTGGCCGCCGGCGACGGCGGCGGGGATGGGGAGGTGAGGCGGAGGAGAGGCGAGCTCGGGTCACTCGTGAAAGCTATCAAGTCCTCCGAGGTGCGTCTCCGAGCGCCCCGCCCGGCAGCCTTGCTGCCCCGTTCCCTCCGTTATGCTCCGTCCATTTTTCCAGTTCCCTCTAGGGTTTAAGCTGGTATACGAGTCCGAGTGCTGCGGCTGCGGTTGATTGCCATGAGCGGGGGTCTCGGTCGAGTAGAATGACTGTAGATTTGAGGGAACTTGTGTTTTTGGGTGGGATTTAGCATTTCTGATGAAGCTCTGCAGTCTGCAGCGAGCTCTCGATCTGTGTTAGGGGTTCCTGTGTTCACGTTAAATCCATTTTTCTCCCAGGCACTACTAACAACTTGGTTCTAAGAGCAGGTTTTGGAGAACAGAACATCCCTTATCAACCAACTTGAGGGTTCCTTTCAGTTGTGCGCAGATGATCTGGGCCTCGTGCTTGAAAGTCTACTTGTATCCTTTCCCCTTTATTGTTTAATTTCGGCATGCTTCCCTTTATTACTTGATATATCTTCCCAATCAGGACATTCTGATTCATTGTTTCTTAGTGGACGTTGTGTGTATTTTCTAGTAAGGTTTTTTCTTATGATACCTTAATGGAACCTTAGGCATCGTGGGATGATTCTGCATGTTCAGGTGTATCACACTGCATGCTACACAAGTCAATTTTGCAGGTTGCTCTTAAATGGTCATATTTAGATACAACCAATTGCCTGGGACTATTCCTTACTCTTGGTGCAAAGGTAGTTGTTACCATTTCAAATGGATTTCTACTTCTTCATAAGTTCCAACTATAGCTACCATCCCTACCTATCTGCTTTCGTGCTCAACCAATGAAAACATTGCTTATTGCTGGAATGCTGGTGTATCTATGTCAGGCTGGCTCATGGTGTGTGAAGCATTTCCTGTGGTCTGTTGAATCTATTGATGAATCTGAAGATGCCCAAGAGGAAGAGCACTCCAGAATATTTCCAGAGGTTGAGGGAGCTTCACCTTTAATTCCCTTTTTTAAAGAACTACTTGTATTTCATTGCACTACATGTAGTTATCAATACCATAAAAACATTTAGACATTAATATTTTCAATGCAGACCTGTGTACACATTTTTTATGAAATAAACAATAGCAGTACTCTCAATCAGTACATTTTTATACGAGTTTGTTCTTATTCTTTAGCCCCATTTTTCTGCATTCTGGACCGCCACTACATCCTTTATTCATTCCTGTAATGATGATTCTCTATAAAATATTCCAATACAGGTTCAACTTCTTTGATGCAGATAACTTCTCTGATCTTAAATATCTCTTCCAAACTCCTTCCTGTTGCGGCAAAATGCATTACTGTAGATATGGTGCATGCTGCTGGTGATTTTGTTGTGGAATTACTAACCCTGGCAGAAAACTCAATAATTGACAACAAGGTAACACTTTCTATCTTTTTGCCCTGGCCACATTAGCTAGTTTAACTGATACACTTCTTTCTGTTTTTTCTGCATGAGTAAAGGCTAATTTTATGATCACATTTCTTGATTTACATCCCATGGGATAGTTTCATTACTTTCATATGCTACCTTGCGCAGATAGCCAACTATCCTCCCTCTCCTGTAAGTAAGTTAACAACAAAATCTAAAGGGAAAATAGTAAACAGTGTGCTACTAAAGTAAATATGTTACCTCCATGCGATGACAATAATAGACCTTACCTGTTTCAATACTCCTAGAGGGATGTTTATGTGAAACCATTGGAAATTCATCCTTTAAGTGAAAGTGCTTCCTATCCTTGACTAATAAATATATTCATCATGCTAAAATTATTTTTGGATTGCTTCCAACTTTGATCATATGAGATGGCAGTGTTTTTTTTTAATTATTGAAATGTTAATAATGCGGAAATGATGTCATGGTATATGCTCTCTGATAGATATCTGTTGACAGAAATATGGAACTACGACACATGTTGCTAAGGCTATTGCTAAGGCTGCACCTGTTTTTCTAGATGAAACCATTAAACTGTGCAGAGGATACTTTGAGGCTGCAAAATCAGATCAGTGCATAATGAGCATCGCTAAAGAAGAGACAACTGTGGAACACAAAGAACCAGATCTTACTAGCAATGTGGCCCAGATTACAGCTTGCACTATTCAGACCTTGTGTAAAATAGGAACATATGCAGCATCCAGTGGTGGAAGCCAGGTGATTTTACTGAATATGTCATGGAAGGGTGTGGTTTCCTTGCTTCAACTTGGTAAAGGAATGATAGAGGAAAAAGTTAATGTAAGAGATATCATTTTAACCCTTCTCTCCCTTGCCATCGAATCTCTTAGGGTTGCTGCTGAGACATGGTGTGCACCATTACAAGAAGTCCTTGGTATGTCTGAAGCTAGAAGGGCATTCTTACCAATCAAGTTTTTCCTAATTAATGCTATAAGGATTTGTTCTCTATGTCCATCTGAAGCAGTGGCTATATACAAGAACATAATTAGGTTTGCACTGGTGATCTCATACTCAAACATTCTGTTCTGCAAAAATCCCCTGTTGAAAGCAGCAAGTGAGGCACTTGTTGAGTTATTGGAGCCTAATTCCTTTGTTCTGCTAGACACACTTATGAAGTCATCAGAAGTAAGGCCAGAGTTGAAATGCCAGATTGTGCAGTACTTACTGGAAAAAGGAGAAACTAATAATCCAGGACAAGTTGATCATAGAATATATTCTGTTTCATTGGATTGCATTTTTTGTGTGGATTCTGATGTTGATAATAGAATCAGGGCACTTTTACCTGCTGAATTTATCGTGTTTTTGCACTTCCTCAATACTTCCCCATGGTTGAGGGAAGAGGTGATCATTGAATTATGTAAGAAGCTACATCTACTTCTTAATATCTTAATGTTGGAAGATGTCTACTCATATGTCCTTGGCTGCCAAATTCCTGCCCTAAGTGGTGCTGATGATTCTCCTCAAGTTGTCTGGCAACCTGTGTACAGCACTCTTATACAAGCCTTGAAGACTTTTATGATTTCTGCTGTTGCTTCAGGTGTTGCTTGGAATGAGTTGGAAGTCTTCTTACTTGAGAATCTTTTCCATCCCCATTTCCTTTGCCTGGAGATTCTAACAGAACTATGGTGCTTCTTCGTGCATTACGCTGAAACTGAAACTTCAACATATTTAATCAATCAACTATTTCTTCTGTTAAAGACACTAGCATCACCAGAGAGTGTTTTTGCACCTCTCAGTGCTCTGAGGAAGCTTGCACGCTCATTCAGTACCATCTTGAGCTATGCATCACCTGCGGCCATTGATCAAGTTTATATTTGTGGGCTGAATGATGATAACTCTTCCAAGTCATCAATCTTACACTTAGCACTGTTGATGGAAGGATTTCCTTTTGATTCGTTATCTGATGGTGTAAAGGAACTTGCTGTGAAGACACTGTTAACTTCTTTTGCTGGGTATCTACAGAAACAAAACTACTTCGAAAATCATGAAGAAATTGTTTTGCCAACTTCTAGTTTGGGCGTAATAGGGCTTCCTGTACATGCTCTAGCCTCTGCGTTGCAGAGTTGGTAAGTCCCTTGTCTCTTAATATTATTCAGTCTTATGTCAGAATGCTGCTTTTATTTTTCAAGCTCAAACATAATGTTGCTTTTATACACTTATTCTTTTCTGCAGTGAAATAAAGGACACCATTACATTAGATGAAAAAAGTATTACTACTATGTTTAAGATCATAATCTCTCTCATTAATATGTATAGAACTTCACCTGGTAGCAGTAAGAACCTCCTCGTCCAGCACATTAGTACCATATTGGTCATTATTACACACGTGAGGCATCTTTGTGCGCACAGTGAGTTGGAGAAGTTAACCCTGGAGTTGCACGCTCTGTTCATGTCCGGTTCTGATAATTCAAATGCAGCGCTCTCTCAGTGCAAACCATCTATGTCTTCGTTCATGGCAATTCTTGGTCACCTGAACACTACTGAAGATGACGCTAACATTCTTTGTTCTGCAATGTGGGATCTGTACCATTTCTTGCTGAGGGAGCGGCATTGGGCACTCATCCACCTTGCAATGGGTTCCTTTGGGTACTTTGCCGCTCGGACATCTTTTACCCAGCTCTGGAAATTTGTTCCCGTAGATGCTGCCCTTTCCTACAACACGAGCACAGGGGTGGACACAGATGAGAACGGGTTCATGCTGGAATTGAAAGCTTTCCTTCAGAAAGAGGTGGCCTTAAAAGATAACAAATGGTCCGAAGAGCAAACATGTTTTCTAGTCTCAGAGGGGAGAGTGCTAAAGAAACTGGTTGAATCATTCTCTGAAATTCCACTACTTCCAGAGCCTAACAAAGTTAAGAAGCGGAAGATGCCAGATGGAATTTGCGAAGGAATGATGCTGGTACAGAACGGTCTCAAGGTCATGCGGAGCGCTCTCAATGAAAGAGACTTTGCGGAGCTGAAGGACAGGTTTGCTGTACACTTGTCGCGCCTTGAGGATGCAGTTTCTCACGTTGCTAGTTTCTCTGATAAAATCTGAGAATCTCATTGCAAATGTACAGCCATCATGATCCAGTGTTAAGGATGCTATGCTTGATGGGGTCAACTAACTAATTTATGCATGATGATTTCTGCTGCAAAGAAAAAATGAGCATGAACTGATGAACGTGACTCTCTTTTTTCCCCAAAATTGATTACAATAACATTTTAGTATTTTTACTGCTTTCATAAATTGCAATCCCTGCAGTGGGCACAGATACACACTTCAGAATCATGACACGGAAGCAAACACGCCGCATGAAACGTCTGAAGCAAAGCAAACCCAAGGACGTGACAACCACAGCGAAGCTGCTGCATGGTCGAGCACTCTAGCTACTAGGCGAGGTGGACAGTAATCCGGAGCAGCGTCTCGGCGCCGTCGGTGACGTGCTGGCCGGAGGCGATCAGCGGACGCACCTCGGCGAACCCGCAGGCGCCCTTGAATTTGCCGGTGCCGCCTGTGATGGACAGCCGGCACATGGCGGTGCCAACCTTGTAGACACCGAAGAAGTTGAGCGTGTCGCCGTACTCGCCGCCCTCCATCATCGCCGTGAAAGCCATCATCTGCGCCGACCCATCGGCGGCGCTCGCCACGTACACGCCCTGCGCGCGGCCAAGCGGCTGCGTGCCGAGGTCCGGCCCGCTCGTAAGGACGTCGTCGATGACGGTGATGGTGCCGAAACCGAGGCTGAGCCCGTCGGGGCCGAGCTGCGAGTGCGCCGGGGCAGCGGCGCCGTTCGCCGGCTGCACGAAGCGGGCGCCGGCGAGGCCGGTGTCCAGCGGGATGCCGCTGTTGCCGTTGTATATGGGGATGGCGCCGTTGGAGTTGGGGATCGGCACGCCGTTCTTGGGTGTGGCGAAGCCGATGGGCCGCGCGAAGGGGACCTGCCCATTGTAGATGTTGCCGAGCAAGCCGGTGATGGGCCGCGCCGTCGGGCTCGAGCCGCCGAGGATGTCGTGCATGTATAGCTCCAGGGGCTCGTGCGCGCCGCCCGCGCCTACGCCGGAGGCGCCACCGCCAGACTGCGGGTTGGTCGCGGAGACGGCGGCGCCTGTGGTCGTCGCGGCGGGTATCTGCGCATGGGTGGCGGCAACGTGGAGCGCGGTGATGACAAGAACGGCGAGAGGAACGGCTGGCGATGCGAACCTAAGCATTTTTGGCCCGCGCGCGCGCGCTCTCTGTGTTAGAGCTCAACGGTTTAATTTCCTGTGTGTTTGTTGGTGATTACACGGTTGACAAGAGAAGAGTTTATATATCAAATGTTTGGATGCAATTTCTTAGCACGAACGAGTGAAGCAGTTGTGTTTTCGCACCAACTGCACCTGAAGCGAAGAGTGAAGAGGTTGGGCCTGAGAAACTGAAATTGGTCTGCCATAACCAATCCACACGAAATAATGACGAGGGAAAAAGAAGAAAATTAAGTTGTGGCTCGTGATCGTAGTAGTAAGAGCATTTCCAAGTAGCTCTAAAATTTTGACTATCTATATAGTCTTTTGAGATTTTTTTTGAAATACAAATCACTTTAAATGTGTTTCTCTTCGACAGAGTTCCTAAATTTGAGTCCCTGTATATGCTCTCTAAAAGTAGAAAGCGAAATGATTAATTTTGAAGATCATTTATTTTTATGAGCCATTTAGAATATCTGTTGGAACTTATTTTTCAGTTATAATCCCAAAAATTTAAGGTAGAAAACTCTTTAGCTTCTCTGGGAGATGCTCTAAGAGCATTTCTTATCAGAGAGTTGCTATTTTTTTTTCCCTAAAACTTATATAAGAACTATTCTAAACTCTATTGATTCCTAAAAATCAATCAGCTCGCTGCAGTATCTATAATCTTAATTTTCC
>KE371330.1:722320-735666 GCA_000418225.1 Zizania latifolia
CCCCCCAAAAAAAACAAAATTCTTGTACTTTGCCAGAATTTTTGAAGCAGGTTTAGACTCTATTGATTTCTATTTACTTCAAGGGAAATGAGTAACTAAGGATACAAAAGGGCATAAGGTTCCTTGTCATTCTAATTTCCTAAGGATAGGGAAACAGGAAAAATAGGATGCACATGTCACTTCTCTGTAACAATAAACACCAGCCAAAACATCATCACATGCCATCTATCCAGGCTCTTTTTGGTAAAGTGGAACACACAGTTATCAGTTGTCAACTAAAAAGTTTGTAAATAATGGATAACACAGATACAACAGATCTTTTATAATGAAATTACTTACATACTGAAGGCCGCTAAAAACACGATAGAAGTCCTTCGATGTGGTGATGTCAATAAAACCTGTCTTTGGAGTTGCACTCCATTTGTTGTAATGCCTATCCAGGGCAGCACTCGTGAAAGCAAGAGCATACTCCAGCACACTCCCTGAGTTGAGGTTAGATTTGTACAGTAGACCTGTCGAAAACATTTCATTTATCAAAACTATTAGTTGGGACTAATTGAATGGGCAGAAAATTGTGGAATTTCAACCCCATCTTAGTTTTCAACAAGGATTAGGATGAAATGTCACCCATATTGAACCCATCCAAGCAAAGTCTAACTGGTTTAGATAGCATAACACAATTTCTACAGTTGAGATGGCCATCCCTGCCAAACTTGCAATCGGGAAGGGTAAGGGTCCACAAATTCTTATTGCATTTTCTTTTCTGGTGGTTAAAAGTCAAAGCAAAATAACATTTGAAAAGATGATTCAATAAATGGGTTCTGCACTTACTGGCAGCTTCAGCTTGCTTTGCCATGACGAGAAATGAAGATGGATTTGGGCATGCAGGACTTGATGCAATTGCATTGGTGGCAGCACTTAACAACGTGGTAAATGGAGTACTGTCAGGGTATGCATGCTTCACTTGCCCATCATTTCCTGGAACTAATCCCAACCATGGAGCAGACTGCATGAACTGTGTAGTGTCTATTTGTCTCTATTGGTAAAACAAGCATGCATGTCAGTAAGATAATGAGAGTACTTCACAACTAGTATGTGACTGGAACCAGACAAAAGCATGCACAATGGAAAAAGCCTTTCATTGCGCGTAAAGGCAAAACACATAGACCAGTAATTTATAATACTTATAAACGGAACAACATGACAGCGAGCAGACTGGACAAAGAACACTAAATGCACTACAGCTCCAGCAGCACTATAGGAGGTGAGGAGGTACAAACTTGTCCTGGAGAAATCTTTCAACAATAATTCATGAAGAAAGGCTCAAAAATAAATGACCCAGTAATATTGTGCCTTTTTTACTTCATATCCTAGGTGCAAAGACTAAGGGATGCCCAGCTCCTCTCAACAGGTGCACCGCAAGACTGTACCAGTACTCTAAGCACTGTTAAACTGTTTTATTCAATATCTATGCTAAATACAAGCTTGCCTTCTAGGACACAAGCTTACATGTGACAGCACAGAGAAAGACATCATGTCCCAATTTTGAATATCAAAGAAGCTAATCAAGTTGCGTACGAACATATGCTCACCAAAACAATGTCCAGAAGGCTCATCCAATACAAAGCACTTCCGATTTCCTTGAGATCATGAAGAACTTCATTTTTTACCTCTGATTTTGCTTCCCAAGTCAATATTTCATGAATTATCTTCTGACAACCTACAATAAAGGCAGCACACACGCCAATCTTCTTAGGAGTAAAATATAAGTTTTAGTGGCTTGGTCCTATGACATGCACAAGCTGTACTGAATATGAAGGAGCCCATCAAAAACTACGCCATCCAAAGAAATTGAAACCATCCAGTTCTTAAGAAAAGTTTAAGAACTTTTCACAGCTACTCTAATTAGCATACACCACCTTTGAACCACACTGGTAAAGTGGTAATATACCAAATTACCAGCACGAAAAAATATTTTGGTTGATAACTACTTGTTCTTTAAAGGTACAATTAATAATATGTCACCTAAAACAAAACTAAACTCAGTTCCCCTTACAAAATGAAATCAACAGTCCAGTTTGGAGTATTGGAATTTGGTAGAAATCATGTGGGAATCATAAAGATTCCAGCAAAAATTCCACTTTCCTTAAAGGCCTAGAATGAATTATGGAATTGTACAATACACTCAAGAATAGCAGTAACATCAAGACTAGGTTAGATATATTATGGAGTGCTATTCATCAATGCTATTATTGCTATCTCATATTTACATTAAACTTGAGTACTGCTAAGAAGCTAGCTAGTTCCATCAGATATACTATGCACTGTCTTTTCTTCTGGGCAGATATTAGCAGGCCAGAAAGAGACAGAACACGCCAACTGGGATTTAAAAACCTGATTGTTACCAGCTAACATGTTACCTGCTATACCACCATCAAATGAAAGAAGTCCGATAGATTTTGGTAGTGCTTCTTGCAATGCAGTTATTTTTGGCACCATAGCTGTTATCTGAAAAGGAATAGCAAATAATTGGGTATTTAGTAAACTTCTACCGATTTTGGGTCTGTCTCAGCATTTTTATTACAGGAGATACAGCTGTCAGACTTGTTAAACTTGCTCATCCAACAACAACAACAAAGCCTTTCAATCCCAAGCAAGTTGGGGTAGGCTAGAGATGAAACCCAACTTAAACTTGCTCATCCACTAAAATATATTATTTTGGATTGGGTTTGTGCCCCTTCATGTGCATGATAGCTTAGACAACTCACCTTACTTGATATATGATCCAATAAAGCACGGATAATACCAGGCAATGCTCTGGAGCCAAGAAGCTTAACAACTGCAAACATATGAGGAATCCCAAAGAAGTCACGGTACAAACCAGCAATACCCTGGTATGCCATGGTCAAATCCTACAAAGAAAATGAGAGCATGAAAATAGTAGAAATTAAGGTTGGCACTGTATAGCTTGTTGACAGATAAGAATGTAACACTTGTTGGTAAACAAAAAAGAAAACATCATAATATGAGATGCAATATTGGAGACATACTACAATTTCTAATGTACTAACTATCCAAGCATAATGTGATTCTCAGATCTCATCTCCAATATTATAACTTTCTTATTGATAGCAGTTGCTCATTATTCCATGATGGTACCATTTTCACATAACTTCGTATAATCGTATTATATAACTCCTACATTAAAAATTGAACTGTATATGCTGCTTGAAAATATCAACTATATAGAGAGCACTTCAAATTTACAAGTCAAAACGAAATACTGGAAATGGAAGCAGCAGATATAGCAAAACGAACTTACATGCGATCCACAATAGAAATGTGCCTTCCCAGTAGAGGCACTTGATCTCTGAGAAGAGTGATGGATTCCTTTTAATGATCGGACAAACCGTTGTGTGGTATTGCATAGGATGAAATTGGACAAGAAATCTGTCTGCATCTCATTCCATATCTGCACCAGCCAGAAAATTCATCATATTAGGGTAAATCTTAACTGGACAGATACAATTTTTTTTGCATGAATAAACACAAAAGATGCAGCAGAATAGAGGATGCAACCATTTATAAAGGTTCTACAAATAACGCATGCATGCCTACACATACCTATCCACAATCCATAAGAGATTTCAAGTGCATAGAGAACATCATCACCACCGACATAATTACATAAGTATGCCACAATAATACACCACAAATATTTTTAAAAAAGAATTTGAACAATTATCATTCCATCAATAACCGGTGAAATTTTTTTGCCGACCAATGGAAGTACAAGAATACAAGAAGCGGATTGCAAATCATGCCAGGCAGGCATGGTGAGACCAAATAATATTGCATATATCACACGTTGAAATAAAGTATATCAAATGTCATAACATAAACTAGATATCAAAATAAGCACAGAAGGTAGGATTAGGGATCCAAACCTGAGAAGAGATGCGACTCGAATAAGAAACCAGCGAAAGGTTCTCTTGCATCTCGCTAAGCATAAGAGAGTAAGAATCCAACTCAAGAAATTTTGATATTGACTGATGTGTAAGCTCCAAAATATCCAACAGCTGTTGCAGTTCCTAATTTTAGCAGAAAAAATAGAAAGGTTGATCAACCAGAATCAACCAGTACAAAGCCTAACAAAATATAGTGGAATAACTAAAAAGTCTTACCACTACACCACACAGATCTCCATTTTCAAAGCGCTCCAGTAGAAAATCAATATTTTCCCGAAACAGTTTGTTCATTCTCTGAGTAATCAGGCTTCTTAGGTCAATTGTCCTCCCTAGGACCTGTTATGCAAAATGCAATGTTCACTAATAATGTGAAACAGATAAAAAACCAATTATATAAATATTAACCAGAAATGAATATTTTGATAGGCTTGAAAGTAGGCAAATGCACTGAGCTTGAAATCAAACAATTCTGTCCCCTTAACTCAAGGGATGGGCAAAGGAACTGAAAGGTATCTTAGACCAATAAGCTAAACATTCAATAATTAGTAATAGTTCAGATGCTGAAAGCAAAGCTACAAAAGGTATTTATAAGACAACTTTTGTCCCAAAGTTTGATTGTGCACTGCAAGTCCAAGTAGAGAATGAGTGCATATTAAAAAACAGCCTAGCATCCAACAAAACACCATTGGCACTATTATCCTTATAAATTATAATGTGTCCAATATCTATTGCATGGTTCTTGTCCCAAAAACATCTATTTCATGGCTGGGTACCAGTTCTCAGGCACAATTTGTTTCTGAAAAACACCTCGTCATGGCTCTCAACAAATAGAACACTAAAGTAACTATGCAATTTGATATCAAGATATATTAACCGAATAGATTTACAGGATCATATAATCTTGGAAAAATGGTATATGATGCATATCAACGAATACTGAAAGGTTTCAACATAAGCCATATTTGAATGCCCTTACCATTACTCTTCTTAACTTGAATATTGCGTCAAATCGCAGGGGTTTGACGAAGTACTTCTCACCGTCATCACATACATAGGTAAATGAACTATCAAGAAGAGTACTGCATACAGGGAAGGCAATAGATCAGTAAAAGAAAGGCATCCAACATCGACCAATTTGCTATTCGCATTTCTTTGTCAGCATACAGACCGTTTCAAATACAAAGAAGACTAAACTGAAAAGAAAAGGACGGATACCTTGCTGCACAGCTCTTGTAGTATGTAAAGATGATCTCATTGAGCTTTTCAACAAGAAGATCAAAGCAAAGATCGACCTATAAGTCAGTGCACAAGTATTTGTGAGATGTTTTACAATGCAAAACAAGGGATTAATTGCAATGCGACAAGTACTTCCAGCCAAGCCAACACATAAGCTTTGCCTAAGGGCTGACCCAGCATGGTTCCTCAAGAGTTTGTATGCAGCAAGAATAAACAAGTGAATCCCACACAGCCACACAGGCCACCATAACCAGCCTAGACATGGAGTTAATCATGCGAACCTTGGTATTATGTTGATAGTGCACATATAATCATCTATAATTATAGTAAAATTACTGAAATTGACTCAATCGTGCATTCGTGCCTACTAATTATGACATATATAATCAAGGATTGAACAAAAAATTATACAAGCAAGTGACAACAACAGAATATAACCAATTTAGTCAAGTGCCACAAACTTTATCATAAGAAAAGGGGAATAAATTGCTAAATGAGTAAAAATCAAAGTTCATGGAAATGGTAGTTTATGAAACAGTGTCTATCACATCATTCTCTACAGTGAAAGACCAAATCAACTCTGCCTCAGCAGACTTGTTGGGATAGATTTAACGAAAGGGAAGGAAAATACCAAGGAAGGGGATATATTTCTTTATAATAAGAGATAACATTGTTCTTAAAAAAGGTGAAAGCAACAAGTATGAAAATGGTAATAGCTTACCTCAGCTTCAATTTCATCATAAAGAAATCTCTGTTTGAGACAAGTTAATGCATGCTGAGCAGAGTCATTGTAAAGGTCAAATGGAATCGTAACGCTTTCAAGAAGACCAGCATCTTGTGTTTCAGTGACATTTTCAATTAGCATCCAGGGGAGTGAACATTCAATCGGAAACTGTCAGCAAGACACAAGTTATATACTTATATTAGCAGTGCAAAACAGCAATTGGCCTTCACAAAGATATTACATAATGATTTGGATTGCTGCAGTAGCTATAATCATTGAGTATGTGAAGAAGAAAATTGATTATGAACCTAATTTCACTTAGATACTGCTTGCTAACTACATACATTGTTTAGTAGAATTTCCTGTTCAGTTGAGACCCACGCTAGTATCATTCTGAAAAGGCAAACTAGAACAAAAAAGAAAAATATGCTGACCTGGATAACACGAGAAGATTCCAGGTAAAATTCTCTGAACCAAAGAAATCCAAGATCAGTTAATGTACCAATTGTCGCTGCACGCACCCCCAAAATGTTAGCAGCCAAATTAGATTGTCCAAAGAAACAAGATTAACAAACAGTACATATGAACTCTTTAAATTTATATTGACAATTCTAGAATAATTTAAAAATCATAGTAAACTGACTATATTTCCCTAAGAGCACATTATGATAATTTAAGTACCACTGGGCATAAAAACGCAAGAAATGTGCAGCAGAAACTATGTCCACATGATAATAACTATTTCTAAGTTTGAGAAAGCATAAAGGCAAGGCACCTGTATAATCCAAAATATGCAAGAAAAAACTGAGTTTATAGAAAAATGTCTCTAGTTGTTTAAGATCTTCCACAGGTATTCCAGAGCTACTGTTGCCAAATAGTCCTCCAGGTTTTCTCAGATTACCACCAGATACAAGCTCGCAGATGAGGAATTGCAAACAATGAATCTGTAAGCATATTGGTAAAAGGAATAAAAGTTAGAAGCCCAGGAGCAGGGTGAACAAAAGATTATTAACTAATAACTAGAACACATAAGAGTAAATAAAGTTACAGTATAACTTGAAATTGGAAAATAGAAGAGCTGAATGGAGAATTTTATAATTTTTTATACACATGGAATTATCATACAATTTTACTACACATAAATACATAATTGTCAAACTGCAGTACTGTGCTGCTTTCACACTAGCAATACAGGGTAGTAAGGGTCTAAGGGACGGCCATTTCATCTGGAACATCAGTAGTGGAAAATAGAACAAAAAAATCTAGAATCCAACTAATATAGATGAGCCAGTAAACCCTTTACTCTTTGTTACTGTAAGCACAACATAAAACTATTAAAGAAAAGCTTTCACATGAAAAAGTTAATAAAACCTGTGCAGCTGTTGGTGCAACTGGTCTTGGGTAAAACGTGCTTTGTCTCATTTCCTCTGTTTCTTGATGCAGGGAGTGCTGTTCTGGATCTGCCTTGCTAGTGTTGGCCATCCAATCTGCGGAAAGGGTCCGCATATCAGAGAGGATCCTGAAAGAATAGCAAAGAAAAAATGGGCAAACTTAAATTTAAGTACCCAAATGAACAATCAAATTTCAGGAAGAATCAGCATCATACATAAGTAAATATAAATGGCAAATACAGCATTGACATCAGTAACTATGTTATCCTCAGAATAAATAAAACATAGAACAAGACCTATCTGAGCCTACTGGAACTGCTGGTGGGAAATTTACAATATCATGTTAACACAAGGATGGCAGAGGCAGAACAAATAACCTAGAAAGGTCCTTCTTCTTCCGAAATGTTGTACGGAGCATAGTATCTAGTTTATCCTGTACAAAATCTTGGACCTCAATATGTATTGTTTCCCATAAAGCTTCAGACACTAAGGTGTCACAGCGTTGCATCATCAATCCAATACTTTTTATGTAACCAATTAATTCAAGCAGAGCCCTTCGTTCTTCTGCAGTATAATTCCAGCGCACTACCTGCATACAAGTTGCTGTTTGAAATGTATCTTCGAATTGCGAGGTCTAAATTGAATGGAATCAAGCAACAGAATGACAGAGCATTCAGGAATTACACATAAGAGGATTACAAATAAGCTCAAGTGCATCACATGAGTTTTTTTTATGTTAAAATCTCAGGGGGGCACAGTGGCACACACACAAAAAAAAATGAATTTCTTCCATTTTTCCACTTCGGTGCCTCTTGCCTAAATGATATAAGTATTGTAAATTGCATAGAAATAGCATTAGTACCATTAGCATTCTAGGTAAAGAAAAGGAATGCAAAGTTTTAATAAATAAAGTATGAAGTATGAACAGTTTCAAATACAAGGCAATGGAGTAGGCAAACAATCAATGCTGCAAACATGGCCTGAAAAGAAGACAGGAATACCTTTTCGTAGTCAAAAAATGTTGTTGAGCTATGTTGAGAATCTGAAATAGGTGGTTCTTTACAAGGGCGTGAGAATTTCCAAGCACATTGCTCCCATATCCTGCCAGTCCATCGGCTAAGAAGCTGAAAGCCTTCAATGACAATATCATACATGTTCCCCTTAATATCTCTAGACCAGTCATTATCTGCACCATCCGATGACTTCAATATTATCATCTGAAAGCAAATTACCATTATCATTGTCAACGCACATCACAGAACAAAGAAAATTAACCGTAATTATCTCAGAGTCAATTTGAAAATTAAGTGGTCCCTTTTACAGTTTTGTTCTTTTATAGAACTCCACAATAATACAAAAACACAAATATATGTGTTGTGCCAATTTAAAGGAGAGTTTAGTTGGCATAAATATGAGACAATGTTTTGCAGCGCTTACTATTTATCAAAGTAAATGATAATGGCAATTCACGGTGTACCGATTTTGAAGCTAACTTTTAGAAGGGTTACTGAAGTACTTGAATGTAAACTTTGCATGCTAACCCAAAAATGACAGTAACTTCACTTCAACCTGGTTCATTGCAGAGGCAAAACGTATAGAGAAGTCATCATGCTCAGCTCTGATAGTTCCCATGTGATTCAAAATCAGGTAATGCCTCTGATAGGTAGTTTAGTTAAGGAATTTTATCATGACTTGCCATACATTACACATATTTTATCAGCCAAAAAAGTACTTTTAATTTTCTGCACTTTTTATCTGGAATATTGATTATTGGATTATTGGATAGTAGCCACCTCTGTTCAGGTACAAACAAATGGTATAGAAAATCCATAACAGAAACATGTTTGCAAGGTACAAAAGGATATTCTTGTAGCTCTCGAGGGGGGATTTCATGCGGTGATGGAAGAGAAAGAAGACGAGTTTGACTGGAAAAGTTTTGAAAATATGATGATAGTTCCTTCAAAATTGCAGCCGGAGAGAGATGCAGATCTGGAAATGCCGGAATAACTGGATCGTTCTGCCAAAATAGAAAGGAACAATGTTAAGTCAAATGGTAAATATAATCTAAATAGCACAACTACATAAACATTCACTCAACCCAAAGAAAATAAGTAGACTAACTGGACAGCTAGAAGATGGTAATCAAACCTTGAAAATATTGAGAAGACGGTTCATCTTGACTCTCTTATAGAGTGACTCACTCTCTTTCTCCGACGAGGTTGCTAGAACAACCAAAACTGGAAGAACACGAAGTAGGGTATGACGCTCAGGAAAAAGAAGAGCAAAGTCCAACTCCAATGATTCCACACAAAATACTATAAGAACCTGTAGAATGTCCTCAACGCTGTTCTTTAAGTCAAGGAAATCAAAGAAAACAACCATAGGAGACAAGAACAATAAATTTTCTAGTGTGGTGCATGCACTCATGCAGAACCAATATTCATTTACGCTTGTATTACAAACAACTCTTCATGAATTATCGAGATTGTTCAAATGCAAGTCCACAATCTACAACTGTGATGTACACATCTGCGACATAAACATCAATGGGAAATAAATTCAATTAAATAAAAATTTCCTACAACACTAACAAGAAAGCAGCTTATACTTTGTCCTGCAGCTGGAAAGCCTGGTTACTATGGGCAGCAAAGATCCTTGTTGTAGATATTTTTTTTTGAGAATGTGTTCTTTTCCTAATGTTTACAAAAGGATCATCCAGAAAGAAATCATACACCATGGTTACAACTATCAGGTACTCTTCATTTATATAAAAAAAGTGGGATACGTATTTGTCCGAAACATCTCAGCATGCAAATTCAACAATATGGCCCATCTGGTGCTCAAAAAAATCTGCAAATGCCAGCAACAGATAAAGTAAAATAAAGATAGGATAATCCTTAGTTAGGAAAGCAGTAACATAGGTTAGGAAATTAGAGATAGAGATTGGATGGGCTTCCATATTAGAGATTAATTTCATAGGGGTCAAGTCAGTCCTTCCTATATATAAGGGAACCCCAAGTACCCCTTTCATTAAGCAAGCAATGAATCTATAGCATGACCAGAAGAGGCCCTGCCAATCTAGTAGAGGGCGAGTGCCTTATCCCCATGTCTTTTGACCCTTTCCCTAACCCAATCCATAACAACAAGATAACAAAAGATTGTAAAAAAAGATATGACAAACTAGCAACCTGAAGATCATCCAACTCTTCTCTCATAGTGTCAGTATCCTGCCACTGGGTGCTTACTTGAGTAAATGTTCTGCATGAGAAGATGAGAATATAAGCACTCATTAATTGTTGGAGCATCTGCAGGGGCAAGGACTAAAAAGCAAACACAGTTGTACTTTAGAAACCATAAATCATAAGAAAATATAATTTGCCATTAACAGGTGAAATGTTTAGTCTTTATATGGTAAAGTTTATGTGATTAACTAAAACTTAGCTAACTAATCTATGCAGTGTTAGATTAGATGTTTTCACTTTTTCTCGTAGCTACAGTGTGCTAAATTATGTTGGCAGTGTAATCATAACTAGTCTATTAAAACTCGCAAGAGTCAGCTTCAGTCATCCTTACAATCTACTCAGTGCCAGGTTATTTAAACTTTCTGTTGAATGAGTATACTATTTTTACTAAGTATCGGTCATTAATCATGATGCAGCCCAGGAAGTGAACTGAGGACTAGCGCATATAAACCTTAAATTGCATTAATACATCATACATACAAAAACATGGAAAAGGTGAGCATGCTGTCCCTTAGCTTAAGTATGGTTTGTAGCATATAACCAAATGAAAGGTGTAAACTCCAGCTATCACTACTGCCTCTTTTAAATAATCATACACATAAAGAGAATTTCATTTGTTGAAGCAAGAGCACTTCAAACCAACTTTGTTCACAAAATGTTGAATGATGAGGAAATCAGCTGCAATCAACAAATTTATTGTGACAACTCATATGACATTCTGTGAGAAGAGCTCTTGAAACTAAATGTTAACATGATCATGTACCTCTTGTACCATGAAAAATCATTAGGTATACTTGCTTTTGCATTCTTAAGATGATCAAGCTGCACTAGGACATCTAGCAACTTCAGCATAGACCTGGATTGAAATAAAATGAGCAAAATGAAAATGATGTTGTATGGCAGATTATATGTTGAGTTTGAACATAAAGGAACAATGCTGCTCCAAAAAATTGATAATATAAAATGAAATAAGTTATCTCACAAGCTCTAAATCCCCTTTACAGGAAGTGCAAGTATCTAAAAGTCAAAAGAGATTAATTCTTTAGTGAAGTTAGAAAGATAGAAACAATGATACTGGATCCCATTTATAACACTCTCGTGTTCTTTTCTTAAACTAGCACATTTCCACGTGCATTCAAATGGATATCAAATAAACATGAATAAGTCCAAGATTTACAAAAATGCAAATATGTGCTCACATTTAATGTATTCTCCTATGTGTTTGAGAAAAAACATTTAATGTATTCATATATCTGCTGGCAGTCTGGCAACCACACATACACAGGCACAAAGAATTATCATCTACAAAATGGTCCTACAAAAGTCAAAAGATCTTAAGTGGGGTGTAGACTGTAGAGCACACCTTCACCACCACCAATTCCTTTTATAATTTATAACTAGTGAGATACATGCTCTCATGTTGCTAAAAAAATGTGAAAGCAAGTAGTCTGTTACTCTGTTATCAAAATAGTTATGTTGTCTGTTAGATCTTTAAGGCTATCCATGGGTATTACAGAATACAGAGCTAAAATTCTGCAAACTTACAAATTATTATCAGAATGTGTTCCCCTTTCTTTATTGGTTTCCAGTAAATAACTAGGTAATTCATCTTTACTATTTAGGTAATTAGAATACTGTTCCACCACGATTCACTTATATATTCACTAGGACAAAAGGACAAACAAGCATCCAACAATGAAAAAAGTTAAGCAACAGTAATTAAGGCAAAGGGACAAACCAAAAATGAGTTATTGTAGGTCCATTAACCAGTCTTTCAGGCCTAGAAAATCTCTGCATATCAGCTGCTAACTGCACAAGATGACACTGGTGTAAAAATCTGGGTGCTATAATATTTCTGAAGGTGCTAAAATGCTCAAATGCTAATAAACTGATGGCTTTGCAGGGGAGTAACAGTTCCCCTAGAAAAATGGAGATTGCAGCATAGTTCAAGCTAGGTATATAGTAAACGATATTTTCAGGTTAGGTCTGTATCAACTCAGATCACAAACCAGAAAATGGGCAAGAACGGAACAATCAGCCTAAAAATTATATATATATATATATATATATACACTATACTATACTATACTATACTATACTATACAGCGCTAGGCACGCTGTTTATTATTCGGCGCGAAAGGACCGTAAAACTTTTACAGCCCATCATAAAAGCGTGCGTAAAAATTTACGATTTTTTTTATGATGGGCATAAAAGTTTTATGATGGGTTGTAAATCTTTTACTACCTTTGGTCTGTTTCTATACTATATACAGTGTAATTTTTTTACTACCAATCTAATAATTTCACCACCAATTTAATATGCGAAGTATAATTTTGTATGTGTTGTAAATCTTTTACCACCTTCGGTCTGTATCTGTACTATATGCAGTATAATTTTTTTTACTACCAATCTAATATGCGAAGTGTAATTTTATATGTGTTGTAAATCTTTTACCATCTTTGGTCAGTTTCTCTAATGGTTCGTTTGTGTGGTAAAAGATTTACAATCCATATAAATTACACCTCGCATATTAGATTGGTAGTAAAAAAAATTACGCTGCATATAGTACGGTGGATGGTGGAGCAGTGCGGTGGTTGACGTGGGTTTGACCTCCTCGCGCTGAATAACAAACAGCGCGCCGCGCGCTGTTTAGCGCTACCGTATATATATATATAAGATTGGGTGGGTGAGATTGAATTCTAGAGTGATTAGATGAAATAACGAGTAATCAAGTTTGTGGATAGTAGGAATACTCTAGAGAAATATTATCTTTTACAAGAATTA
>KE371330.1:757245-772245 GCA_000418225.1 Zizania latifolia
GCTGGCTGCTTTCTAGTTTCTCCTTGCTTGCTTTCTTCTGGAGAAAAGAGGAATTTGAGAGAGAATGAAAGAGAGAGGCAGATGGGAGTCACGGGGTGCACTGAGAGATGTCAGAAAAAGTGAACATGTGTGTGGCACAAGAGCACAACAAAGACACTCACACATGACATGCTAAATTCTTATCTTTGTGCAGTACAGTGTGGCTAAATTCTTATATTTGTGCAATACAACGACTAATCTATGATTAGTCGTGCGTGCTTAGTCACGACTAATCGATTAGTCAGTGCCCCTACGACTAGTGTCGACTAGACGATCTGAAATCATTGTTTAGTTGTTCAGTCGTGCACATATTTACACTGTGTACATCACAAAGAATTACTATTCCTTTAGGAGGCTAGTTTCTTGCATAATTAGCTGCGATAGCATGCCTGCTTTATTTTGTTGTCTTCGGCATTTAGTGGAATACATTAAGGCTTTCAGCAAGCTCTTTCAAGCTATATAGATGCCATGACATTTTTATCTAAGTTTCGTGACATCTTTGATAGGATGGTAACACTCTCTACAATGAGCTTGAAGTTGTAGAAGGCATGAAGCTTGACAGAGGGTACATCTCTCCGTACTTTATTACCAACCAAAAAAACCAGAAATGTGTAAGTATTTCTGTTAATGTTAATACATTGTTTTGACTTCAAGTTATCTTGGCTATAATTTATATTTTTATCTGTTACAGGAACTAGATGACCCAATGATCTTGATATATGACAAGAAAGTGTCTAACCTCCACGCTGTAGTCAAAGTGTTAGAGTTGGCTCTGAAGGTATTTTTTGTTAATATGTCTGATTTTTATTGTTATGACCTCATTTGCAATGAAATATCATATGGCAATATAATGGCACATAATTTATGCTCAAACAGAAGCAAAGACCTCTGCTTATTGTCGCAGAGGATGTAGAGAGTGAAGCATTGGGTACTCTGATTATTAACAAACTTCGTGCAGGAATTAAGGTTGGCGATGTCCCTCATTTTGCTTTGTGACTAATTGTTTATATATATATATTTGGTTTAATTGGGTATGAATTGTAGGTTTGTGCAGTCAAAGCTCCTGGGTTTGGGGAGAACAGGAAAGCCAACTTACAAGACCTTGCTGTCCTTACCAGGGGAGAAGTAAATCAATCTTCTGTTGCTCATTTCACTATTTCCAAATCATCATATCCACTTTATATTGAATTTTTCACCTTTTTGAAACAGGTCATAACTGAAGAACTTGGGATGAACCTTGAGAACTTGGAGCCTCAGATGCTGGGCACTTGCAAGAAGGTAAGATCATTTGTCTGTTGATGACGTGCACATTTTCTCAATAGGTACAAACTATTATTGTCTGCCATGAGAAGTGCATAAAAGGATAAAACCTTTCTGAACAGTATAAAATTTGCACTACAATTGGATTTCTATTGGTAGTTGATACTATGTTTTTTTGGGACAATGCACCATTGCTGTTTAACTTGCATGTGTTTTTCCTAGGCATTTAAACAGTTCCTATTAGGGTGTTATTAAGGAGCATGTGTGTCTTTTTTAATCTGCTTAAGTTGATTGCACCCATGTTTATAAACTGATAGGTTTTAGAGCAAGCTGCCAAATTACAAATATCACTTTAAACATGCGTTTAGTTGGGTTGCACATTGTGTTAATCTAATTGCACTTCAGAGAACTATAACTTGAGTTTACAAAATGCAGGTTACAGTATCAAAGGATGACACAGTCATCCTTGATGGAGCAGGAGATAAGAAGGCCATTGAAGAGAGAGCTGAGCAGGTTCATTCTATGCTAATTTAGGTTCATATGAATCCCTTTAAACATTGAGCTATGTGATTCTTCTCACTATAATTTTTCTAATTGTGATATCACTGTAAAATTATTTTTACAGCTAAGATCTGCAATTGAGCAAAGCACTTCTGATTATGACAAGGAAAAACTACAGGAGCGATTAGCAAAGCTTTCTGGTGGTGTTGCTGTTCTAAAGGTGAAACTCATTATCTATACTTGAAATTTTTAACTCCAGAATACCAATGTTGTGTCAGTGTAAGACAATATAAATTAGCAGGGCATTTAATTTTCACATTTTGTTAGTAATGTGTAAACTGGCAGATGGATGCAGAGTATTTACTTTAACTGTTACATATTTAGTTTGTATATTAATGATCAGAAAAGTGGAAGAACATTTTAGTATAACTGATTCTGATGACCGTCCTGAGTGCAAGTTTGTTTATTCTGATCTTTCCTTTAGATTGGTGGAGCTAGTGAGGCAGAGGTTGGTGAGAAGAAGGATAGAGTGACTGATGCACTAAATGCTACCAAAGCTGCAGTAGAGGAGGGTATTGTACCAGGTACAGTGTGGCATCCCTGTTATTTTGTTTGCTTCTGTTTACTATTAGCAGTATATTGCCATGGCAGAAGATTATATCTGGTTCTGATGTACATAGGTGGTGGAGTTGCCCTTCTCTATGCATCAAAAGATTTGGACAAACTGCAGACTGCAAACTTTGACCAAAAGATTGGTGTCCAGATCATTCAAAATGCTTTGAAGGTTTCTAAAATTCATTTTCTTTTCAATTGTTCCTTCTTGTTTGCACCATCTGATGGCTGGATAATGCTGTAGACCCCAGTGCACACAATTGCTTCAAACGCGGGTGTAGAAGGATCTGTCGTTGTTGGAAAGCTTTTGGAACAGGATAATACTGATCTGGGGTATGATGCTGCTAAAGGTAGGGGGTCCAAGTTTCATCTGCTGTTTGGCTTTTGCTCTGTTGGGAAATAGGAGCTATTTTAATTTGTGTTTCGGACAAATGGTATGTAAACTCTTCTTATAACCCAGGTGAATATGTGGACATGGTGAAGGCTGGTATCATCGATCCACTTAAAGTGATCAGAACGGCCTTGGTTGATGCTGCAAGGTACTCTTCCCCCTTCTCTATTGTTACACATCAAAATATTTTGTTCAACATCACGCCTGTCTCTAGAAGGTAACATGACACACTATCTATAGTGAAACTGTAACCGAAGTAGATGAAACAAAACTTTTCCTCTCTTGAAGTTCTTGTTGTTTTGGGTCTGAATTGTCAAAATTCAATGTTGCATTGTAGAATTCACATTCAAGTTGTCGCTTCTGAAGCCTAGGCTGAAAATATATTGTGATTTTATTTTATTTTTTGATACTTTGATGTACAATTATCTCCAGATTTTCTTGCATGAGACATCATTTTTTACTTTATGTTCTCTATTGCAGTGTGTCGTCGCTGATGACTACCACGGAGTGTATTATTGTTGAGATCCCTAAGGAAGAGAAGGAAGCACCCGCAATGGGCGGCATGGGTGGCATGGGCGGCATGGATTTCTAACTTACGCTCCGGTTCATGCAAATCAATGTTATTATTAAGTGAAACGTTTAGATAATATTCTTTTTGCGGTGCGAACATAGCTATGATAGTGGTTGATGGGATGGCTGTCAGAATTTTGATTCTGCTGCACGAGAATTCTAACTTGAAGTATTGTTAAACGTTGGGTACTTGAGATACAGGTGCAGCTAGTAGAATTTTATGATCAAATTGATGTTGATCGCCTATTCGCTTTTGCTAGACTCTCAGAGAACCAAGAACTATTCCCTCCGATCACAAGTACTTTTACTTTTGAACTTTTGAGATAAAATTAATAAATCAGTATTGAGAACTTTTACTTTTGAGTTTGTTTTGGAAGTTTTAGCATCTAATAAGTGGCTAAATTCTAGTCTATTTTTAGATTTTATAGCTATTAAATTTTGTAATCTAGAATCTGGACCTGGACCTGGCACTTTCAAGTTGGGTGTGGATTTCAAGTTGGGTGTGGACTAAGGAGCGGCTGGTATGGAAGGACCTCTAAATAGGCTCAAAGATTAAAGTGATTTTTATTAAAAAGAAAATAGTGATGTGCATAGATATGTTAGGGCACTTCTAACCTCACATGGTTTTTATAATATTAAATAGTATGTCATCTAAGCAAAAATTTGACGTAGTAGGGAGAGTTAACGAAGAGAGAGAGGAGAAAATGAAATAAAATTTGATGTAATAGGGAGAGTTAATGAAGAGAGAGGAGAAAATAAAATAAAATAGTTTCTCATGTAGGAAATGGTTTTTACTGTTAGTACTGAGGATGAAGAAATCACTCTATATATATTGGGCGAGTGTACCAGTTTCTATATGTGAGACCTACTTGTTTGTGAATGGGCAAAGGAGGAAAAAATAAGTGGAGATAAGAAATCATGTATTATAAGATGAAGTTTTTTATTGATATGGTAGGTATAGAAACTATAAGATGATTTTTGGTTTAGGAATGTCATAGTTAAGGAGTATTAAAGAAAAAATTGATACGTGAATCGATAGCATAGAGGAAGGTATAAATAATAAATAGTCTTTTTAGATAAAGCTGAAGTGCTAAAGATTATTTTTTATACCAATGAGTTGCTCCCCCGAGTTTCCTGTGACCGTGGTATTTAACATTAGTTTTATCTAACTTTGCGATGAACATTCTACAACTTTCTCAACTCCAAGCAACCTATTTTTACTTCGATTCCACTGTGCAATGACTCGAAACCTGAATTCTACCATAAACTGCACGCAAAGTCTGATAGTCTGCGGTTGGAAAATGTCGTCGGCGGCAGCCGGACGCTTCATCGAAGGTCAGGTACGAGCGTACGTTAATACAAATGGCAAATATCGTTACGTTATATAAATACAATAAAACGCAGGGCTCTCTTTGCACAGAAACGCCCGTAAATGCAGCAAATCACAACCTCCGAATAAAATTAAAGATAGACAGGGGTTCCACTGCAAAAAGCAAAATTCCCTTCGCTTCAGGTCTACTCGTGCTTTGCTGCTGCCGTCCGCCCCGCCACCGCCGGTTCTAGGGTTACTCGTCCAGGCCACTCTCCCTCCCCCCTCCGTCCCCAGTCCCCACGATGGCGGAGAACGCGAAGCCGCCGCCGCAGCTCGAGCTCTTCAACTCGATGACGAAGAAGAAGGAGCTCTTCGAGCCGCGGGTGGAGGGCAAAGTCAACATGTATGTCTGTGGCGTAACGCCCTACGACTTCAGCCACATCGGCCATGCCCGCGCCTACGTCGCCTTCGATGTGCTCTACAGGTAACACCCTCCCCCGATCTGGTGCTCCTATGGCTGCTTAGATGCTCAGTTCCAGCGATCAGTTACTGTAATCCTACAGCTCGATGCGTCTAAAATGCTGGAATTCCTCTTAGAAATGTCGAATTCGATGCTTTCTAACTGTGTAAGGATATGATTTAATTCAGTAAATCGACGCACATTGGTTGCTTAGATATGGGATTGCTGGATCTGTGCTCGCAATTGAAATGTGATTTAGTAATTCCAGTCTAGCGTTGTGGTTTGTGATATGTTCATCCGGTTGGTTGTGTTTAGTGCTGGTTATGTGGAGTTGACTAAATATTGGCTACATTTGGTTTGTGTGGTTACTGGAATCTTTATATATGTTTGATGGCTTATACAATAGATTAAATCCTTGGTATGCTAGTTCTGAGCTTAAAAGGGATAATTGTCATATGCTTACCCTTGCTTCTAATATTTTGGCAAAATTGTTTATCCTACAATTGGTCTTCCATTTCACGTAGGTATCTTAAATTCTTGGGGTATGAAGTTGAATATGTGCGCAACTTCACTGATATTGATGACAAGGTAATAATTTATCTTCACCATTCTAGAGGTACGCTTTAGTTATCTTATGTATATTGAATGAGCTGTGTACAAGCTAATATTTTTATGGTTGAGCTAGTTACCTACTGCTTTCCTTTTAACGAATGGAATTTTTTCTTTCAAAAAATGTAAGCATCATTATTGCTAGTGCCACAGTTGCCCTCACCCTTGGCATGGATGTATGTTATATATAGAGAAGTATACCAGGTTTGGGAATTGAACTATAAATACAGAATTATCATCTCTAGCACTTGCATGGTTCTGTAATATTACATGTTGTAATTCAAGATTTATGGCATATATGGTATTGCCTTTCTTTTCTTGAAATGTAGTTTCCTTCTAAATTTCGTTCAGATAAACTTCCCTTTCTTTTAGCATTGTAGTGATCCTGCTACATTTTCTGGTTTTGCAGATTATTAAAAGAGCAAATGAAGCTGGTGAAACTGTAACTAGCTTGAGTAGCCGGTTTATCAATGAATTCCTTCTTGATATGGCTGAGCTCCAGTGCTTACCCCCGACTTGCGAGCCACGTGTGACGGATCACATTGAACATATTATAGAGTTGATAACCAAGGTAGTTACAACTTGTTTAGCATATAACACAAACTCAGCTATGTAATTCGTTCATACAAATCAAAGTAGTGCCAAACCTCATCTCTTCTTCAACATAATCTCATATGTGTACTGTTGTGCTTTATCTCTGGTGTTAGCTTGATCAACCATGTGAGGCTTATTGTGCATTTCCCCTATAAAATTGATCTAATGTTCCAATATTCCTTTTATCTCAGATGTTGCAAGGTATTTGCTACTGAGAAAGTGTAGCTTTTCCTACTTTGTGTATGTTTCTGGACAGATAATGGAGAATGGAAAAGCCTATGCTATGGAAGGAGATGTTTATTTTTCAGTCGATAGTTTCCCCGAGTATCTCAGTTTATCTGGAAGGAAGTTAGATCATAATCTTGCTGGTTCGCGGGTTGCTGTTGATACAAGAAAGCGGAACCCTGCAGACTTTGCACTGTGGAAGGTAAATTGTGATGCAATGACATTAACAGCTCATTTTTGTACATTGCTACTTTCTTCTTATCCTTTGTGTATTTACTGTAATCAGGCTGCTAAGGAAGGTGAGCCTTATTGGGAAAGCCCTTGGGGCCATGGAAGACCAGGATGGCATATTGAATGCAGTGCGATGAGTGCTCACTATTTAGGACATGTGTTTGATATCCATGGTGGAGGGAAAGATCTTATATTTCCTCATCATGAGAATGAACTTGCACAGAGCCGAGCGGCTTATCCAGAAAGTGAGGTCAAATGCTGGATGCATAATGGGTTTGTTAATAAGGATGATCAGAAGATGTCAAAATCAGATAAAAATTTCTTCACAATCCGAGATGTAAGGGGTGAATCCTGGCTGTTTTTTTAATTAATTATATTGTTAATTTAAACTTTTAGGTTGTTCTTGTGATATCTGACAGCTGTTTTCTTTCAGATTATTGATCTATATCATCCCATGGCTTTGAGGTTTTTCCTAATGCGCACACATTACAGATCAGATGTGAATCACTCTGACAAAGCACTTGAGATTGCATCTGATCGTGTGTACTACATATATCAGGTGCTTGACTTTCCTAGCATTAGTCATTGAATTAATATCCAACAGTTTATTGTGAGGATTTGAGTATTCTCTTTTTCTTTTTCCTTGTTTGCTCAAATAAATTCTGTGCAGACTTTATATGACTGTGGGGAAGTGTTGTCTCCATATCGCGAAGAGAATATGTCTGTCCCAGTCCCTGCCGAGGAGCAAGATATGGTTAACAAGCATCATTCAGAATTCTTGGATTCTATGGCAGATGATCTTCGAACAACAGATGTTCTGGATGGCTTCACAGACCTGCTGAAGGCAATAAACAGCAATTTGAATGATTTCAAGGCACGTTCGTCCTGCTGCTAATGCTTCCTAGTTTTGAATGTTTTGATTCTTGTTGCACTATTGCTTGTTTGCTTGTGGCTCATCTAACTGTGTTGCACTTTCAGAAGTTACAACAGAAGCTGGAGCAGCAAAAGAAGAAACAACAGCGACAGAAGCAGCAGAAGCAGCAGCAAGCACAGAAACAACCAGAAGATTATATACAAGCTATGTTTGCACTTGAGACAGAAATTAAAACCAAAATTACTATCCTTGGTCTAATGCCATCTTCTTCCTTGGCAGAGGTAACTAAATCCACTCTCTAGGCTTTTTTGTGCTCTTATGATGTTTACATCTGACACGGACAATTTGAATTTGACAGGCACTGAAGCAACTTAAGGATAAAGCTTTGAAGAGGGCAGGGTTGACTGAAGAACTATTGCAGGAGCAGATTGAGCAGAGAGCTGTTGCAAGGAAAAACAAGCAGTTTGAGGTATCTGATCAGATCAGGAAACAGCTAGGTCGTCAAGGCATAGCCCTCATGGATGAACCTACTGGTACAGTATGGAGACCATGCGAACCAGAGACTGAATAGTCATGATTGATCCGTGCTTTGGTTAACAGGTGATGGCATAAACTGAAACATTTGCCCAAACACATGTGTTGCATTGGTGTAGATTAATGATGAGCGACATTTTTGTAATTCTATAGGGATTCATGTTCACTGGCCAATTGAAACTTGCATTTCTGGCGGTGTAAGAAGCAATACCCCATGTACTGATGATACTTGAGTACTCCCTGTTGGAAGTTACGTTTTGGATTTAAATATTAAAGTCATAATTACATTTGAATGAACAGAAGGATGGGTCAACAATTAACATTATACATACACAGCTTACTTTGATTAGGCACTTTTTTTGTTGCCAGCTTGAGCAAGCATGTTTGCATGATAAGTCCGAAAGGACTCAAAACAGTCAATCCAGTGAATGGATGATGTGCTGTAGATTCTCAAATGTTAATGATGACAATGGACAGAAGAGTGAGCAGCTGTCCCAACTCCCAAGGCTTATACTGTGAGCCTGAGTAGTGCCAAAATGTTGTCAACCATTGCCAGCATGTGTATTTCTTCAGGTTGTGATGAACTGACGACAATATAGCAGCAGAAGTCTGTCCCTCGGTGGTGGTGCATGGTGAGGTTGCGCTGTTCGGCAGTCGCCAGGGTCACAATATCTAATATATTTCATATTTCGTTTTTTGATCGTACATACAACAGTTGTTTGAGTAGAGGCAAATCAACAATATTACCCATGTTGTCAGATGACAACAATGCATTACTGATTGATTTAAATACAATTTCTAATCCAATGTTAATGACAAATATATGTGTACTTTAATGCTCTCCTAAAAATCGTTATCATTATTTCGTAAGTATATGGTGCCAACTAAAATCTACCCTCTCCAACAGCGTTCTGATAGTGGCGAGGTCGGCCGCGCCGCTGGTCAGTCGAGCGCAAACTTGTTCCGCTCTATGCCCTGTATCCGGCCCACCCCTCGTAGCCGGCGAAGTTGCATGTCCGCCTAACGCCCGGCACGCACACGCCGGGGCCATGCGGCGCGGCAACCCCCGTCCGCGCGCCTCCATGTGCGCGAACTGTCTGACGCCGATGGCTCACGTGAATCCAAGCGAAACCGCGCGTCAGATCGCACCGGATCCCGCCCCCGCACGGCCCCGCGCCGTACCGCTCCCTCCAGCTTTCAACCGAGTTGGTGTGCGCCATCATTGTGGATTTCTGGCGCGTACAACACCATGGTGTGCATTGGTCGGCGCCGCTGCACTCAAGGGACTCACATATACAAAGTTACAAAGCCATTGTTGCCGTCAGTGCCTGTGCAGCCGTTTCCATCAAAACGAAGCGGCGGCGACGACTGCAAGCGGACGGCCAAACAGCCAGGCGACGACGTGGCGGCCGGCGCAAGCAGAGTAGGACTGCGCCGCCGTCTGCAAGGGGCGGCAGTGACGGGGGCGAGCGGTGGGGACGGACAGCGTTGGCCAAGAGGAGGAAGCAATCGATCTAATCAGAGTTTATGGGAAAGAAACATGTGAATGCCGAAAATGACAAAAGATGGAGTTAGGAAAAAATACCGTTATACCTTCATCTGTCAAATCAGAATTCACTAAGACAGAAATAAATATCGGGTCGAACTTTTTTTAGATGTTAAACTATTAGCTATAAATAGCCATCGACTGCCTAGAAAAGGTAGAAGAATGGACCTTATTCTAGGACATACAATATGTATGATTATTACCCTTTAACCCTTTCAACCGGGTTATTCTATTCCACTTCTAGATAGAGAAAAAATTAAAGAAGAATACTTAATAATACAACAAAACATTTATATAAAACACCTATCTTGAGCACAAGCACCGTAGACATACAAGTGAAATCCAATCCAGAGCACCATAAAAGTACTCCCACGATAAAGCAAGAAATCCACTTCCTCACAGAATCTCTCGTGTGACAATCACAGTTCGATTATTCGTAGATCAATACCATCAATGATCTTTACAGATGTGTAGAAAACAATCAACCAAGACAGAATCACAAATGAACAACGAACCTGGAACACGAGGTAGGCAGACAGAGAACGGAAAAGGATTGCCTCTTTCAAGAACATGGTATGAGAAATCTGATTAAAACCAAACAGCCAAGCATTAGACTTGCCTACACAGCTCCCACAAATCCATCAGCTCTTGCTCCTATCCTGCATCACTGCACCGTCCGCCGCTTCTGCAGTGGTAGCCTCCATCCACGACAGCCTCCGGCACCGGCGATGATCTTTGCGACTATCCAACGTCGTCGTCGTCGATGGCGGCAGCGCCATTGACAGATAGTTTTAGGCAGAGCAGCAGGACGGGTGGTTTCTTGATCCTTTTTCTTCTCAGGTGTCTGTCTCCCTCGCTAGTGATGGCCACATCTTGTCATAAAAGAAAACAAAGGAGAGGGGAGGAGCAAGTGCTGGTTGCACACTTGCACCTCACTGCTATAATTTAAGGGCCTTTGCTCATTGCACAGTTGCAGGATCAAGTATTCACCCATGGTTTTTTCTTTTTGTCAACATGGAGTCATATATCCAATGTCAAAACATCTGCTTTTCTTGAGCTCTATATAGTAACATTTATTCTCTTTTCTCCTCAGCCAAAACATTAGAAAACACTTGAATTAATCAATTTACGATATCACCATTTTTTTAACCGCGGTAACTTTTTACTAGTACAAAGCGAAAGTTGCATATCCTCAGATTACACAACTTTATAATTTACGTTGTTTGATCTCTTCGTCAATTCGTATGAGTTTATTATATTAGCTGTTAATTGATATATGTAATCGTCTTTTCTTATTGTTAAGCTTATGAAACCACTTTATAAAAAAAATTCATAGCTATTCTAACTAAATAATTTTCCCGCTTTTCCATAACTCATAGCTCACATTAATTTTTTTTATAAAATTTATAGCTCAATCAAACATACTCAAATTGTACCAAAAAGTAACCAATCAGTGTTAAGTTTCAGTAAAGTTAGTGCCATCCGCTACACGAAAAATGATTGAAATGAAACAGTTTAAACAACAGGCAACTGGCTGTGCTAATCTATAGGCTATAGGAGCTGTGCTCCGTGGTAAACTTGCAAATGTACGCCCTGTCACGTCCTTGTTAGGTACTATTAATTAATTAGGTTCAACACTAGCAACAGTATTAATACTGTACTAAATCGTGTCTGAATTTGGTCGCCAATGAGTTCTAGCCATAAAAAACTGTCCTTTTCACAGCATCAACAGTGATATAGTGTGTTTCATGAGAAATTCAAGCGGCGTCTTTCTCCACAAAAATTCAGAGCAGGAGCTGCCAATTGCCAACTATTCAGAAACAGTAATAAATCGATAGAATACGATGATTCGGCTGGCACGTTGAACAGTGACTGCAGAACCATTTGGTACGGAGATAAGGTGTTTCACATGGTGAATAAGAACAGATATGCAATTCGACCGCTCGCTGTTCATGCAAGGAAACGAACATCTGTTTCAGATCACCTTCAAATACAGTACTATCTGCAGTGGAGCATTTGTTGGTGTAACACACAGTGAGCTACTGTACACTGTACAGGTACTTGCGATACACGTTTGACTAGATATTTTTTGAGTCCTAAAAGAACAGAGATTTATGTTAGGATCTTCTCTGTTTCTAACTTGCATAGCAGAGTCACTGATCATGAAGAAGTACATTTGAAATGGTCTAAAATCTTAATATAATTCGAGGCAAAGAATGGTCTTTGCACATTATTACATACAAGCAGTGCAGAATCCCACTGTAAAGGCACTTGTTATCTGTGGCATGGAAATGCTATTCTAAAGCAGGGCTAACCTGTTGTTCTGCAACATGGAGATTTAAAAGACAAGCTGGGACTTTTGTGGCTGAAGCTGTGTGTTTCACTTACTAAAGAAGGATTATACAATCTGTGGGGAGAATTAACAGTCCAACAAGAATCAATGCAATGATAATGCTAAAGCAGATGGAGATGCAAATTCCCCTACCATCAGGGTACAGAGCGGCAACACTAGCTGGCAGAATTGTGCGCTAAAGCTGGTGGATCACTACTGACAAAGGAAATCCAGAATCTTTTTTCTTTTGTAAAACTATCAAGTAGAAGAACCTAACAAATAGAGAACTCGAAATGCTCAAGCTTAAGCTGGGCACCAAGGGATTTCTACTGCAGAAAAGTCCAGCCAACTGATGAAACCGGGTGCGCTGGTGGATTATTATACCTGGAAAGAACGAACTGAGCAATCCCGGTTGCTAATCGTATGCTGTAACCAAAGTTCTCTCTTTTAGCATATCTTTTATGAGACGATTTTTTTTTCAGCATATCTGCCTGAGTAGGGTCAGTTTCTGATCTCTTGTAGATTCCAGCTAGTGTTCTCTTGGAGATCTGTGGCACCAGGAAGCAGAAGGAAAAGCATTGCATGTGTGCCAGTGTGTGCTTGTAACTTTGTCAGCTTCAAAGAATGTCCTTTTTTTATAGTGCAGAGAAAATGATCTAAAGCAGAGCCACTTTAGATCTCCAGGACATGCGAGGATCACCAGGGCAAAGTGTTGCGCGATTTGTGGGGGTCAGCTTACTGCTGCTCTCCTTTCCCCTTCGACGGCACCAAGAGTCGTCTTGTTCTGAAGTTCTGAGAGCCCTCCTAGCTGGCAGATTGTCTTGTTTGTTGCTACTGTTGTTTCTCTGAATTCTTTTCTTCTATCAGTTGCACGAGATAGCTAAGCAAACTAAAAAAAATGAGTACTCCTCAAAGCATTTGGTACTAATAAAAGTTATTTTCTGCAATCCCCTTGCCCACTTCAAAGAATACCTGTTCCCAACAAGGTTGCTTTTTTTCAGAAGACATAGTTTAATGCAGCTTGAATCTGCTTCAGCTAAAATGAACCACATATTCAGAAGTAAGCTGGTGCAGCTCAGCTCAATGCCACTATCAACTGGAAGTCGCCGTCATTACCGAGCTAAACCTACTTGAATTTCAGCATCATACTGTCCTGTTGTCGCTTCAGAATTCAGAAGTAGGCCACGGACGGGCACCTTGCATGATGAATTGTCAACCTCACAGTCCCAATCCCTGTCACGCAGCTCCGTGACAGATTCACAAGAAGCGACGGAATATTTGCCCTGTGGATGATGACACCGACCGATCGACCAGAGACGACGATTTCAAAGATCTGCCCAGTTGCTTGATCCTTATCTGATTGGCTCCATATTTTTTTTTGAAAAGGAAGCAAGAGAGTCGCTAGCTTGTATTAAAGAAGAGAGGCCTTGACCAAATAAAATTGTTACAGGCATACAACAAGAAAACAGAAGCAAGAAGATGCTAGAGGGAAGGAAGGGTGAATCATAGGTAGCCTACAGATCAGAAAGCATTTCAAATTCAGTTTTAATGATTTGCACAATATTTGAAATGGATTGTATGGAGCCCTAAAAGATTCTTCGATTGCGTTGCTTCCAGACGTTCCACCAAGTGATGATCAAGAGGCTATTGAACAGATTTCTATTTTGTTTTGAGATGCAACCTGAAGCGTGATGCCACCAAAGATCAAGAGATTGATCACTTGCCAGTGAAGAGATGCAAGTAAGCTGGAACTGGAGCTATACGTTTGCCCAAACCTGTATAGTGAAAGGGCAATGCTGAGCTAAGTGATTGGGAGTTTCTAAATGAGCTCGGCAGAGACAGCATGTGAGGGAGCCAACCTCGTTTAAGGGGGTTGTCTGCTATTAGAATCTTTTGTTTTAGAAGTGTCCAGGCAAAGAACTTGCTTTTAGGCGCAGCTTTGACTTTCCAAATCTCAGAAGCAGGGGCGGATCCAGGGGGATGCTAGGGGGGCACGCGCCCCCCCTATAGCCCAGCCCAATCCCCTATATGTATTAACTTCTATGAAGCAGCCCAGCAGCTCAGCAGTCCAGTAGCCCAACAATAGAGATTGAAGCCCATAGCTCATTGCACTAAACAGTCCAGAGAAAACATAGCCGCACAACGCCACTCGCCCTAGCCGCACAACGCCCACTCGCCCTAGGCCCCTAGCCGCGCCGCCCTCGCCCCCGTCCCTGCCCGCGCCGCGTCGTCCTGCCCGGCGCCAGCGCCACGCCGCCTCGAGCTCCCGAGTCCTCGACCCCATCAACATCTCCACGACTCCACCGGCGTCAACTGGGCACTCCTCTCCACCGTCATCAGCAAGGACTTCCCTCTCGCCGTCTACTCCATCGACAAGGTGCCGCTGTCGTACGAGCTGTTCGGCCCCAAGCCACCCACGCCCGCCCCGGCGCCGGCGCCGCCGCGCCGGCGCTGTACAAGTCCAAGACCAAGAAGCCCAATAAGTCCACCAGCATCGTCGAGCCGTCCCCGCCCTTACGGCGCCCGCTCGTCCCGCCCCCCTGCGACCAGGCGGTGACCCGGCCCCCGCGTGGCCGCGCCCCCTGCGGCCAGCGCCCCGTCCGCGCCCTCCTGTGGCCAGTTGCCGCCCTGCACCCCACCGTCCTCAGCCCCCCCTATGGTTTCGGTCTAGCTCCGCCACTGCTCAGAAGTAATGACTGGTTTGATCGAGCCCGCAAATTGGATGAGGTATGCTGATTTGGCTGTGTACTGCCCATGGGCTGTCCAACGCCAAGCTAGATTGTCTTCGATGTTGGGTTGGAGGTTAACGTTTTCCAAGAGCGACGTGAGGTTGATGAATTGGTTTAGTTGTGTGGCTGTGTTCAGGCATTTGAACCAATTTACCCAGGTGCCATTGTGAAGAGCTTGCTG
>KE371330.1:806387-826869 GCA_000418225.1 Zizania latifolia
TTTAATTATTTTTTTATACGGAGTATATAAAACACGCATCATTACATACACCCACTAAACTCGCGTATTAGATGAGGCCAATGGTAAATTCCTGACCACATTAAAATCCTATTAAGAACCTACTCACGTGTGTGTAATATTTGTAGGAATTAGGATTTGAACCTTCTGGGAGCGCTGTTGTTTCGCCACTTGTTAATTATTAAGGCCACATCTAGCTTACATAAAATTAATTTTTCAACAAAGTTTTACACCGGGGTTAGACATAAACAAGAGTATGGAGAGCTTCTATTTATAAATTTTAAATATTATTTATTTATTAGACATCCTACATACTACATACAATAGTATAGAGATATAATGTTCTGTCTATTAGACTATCTGTTCATCAACAATGCCAACATTCTCTCCTCCTTTTCTTTTCTCTGCCTCATGAAAAAAAATCTATATAGCACCTTTTTCCAAACACTGATATTACCTATAAATTCTACCAATGAAACGACCGTACATATTGTAGCCACTATGGTAGCTCTATGTAGATAAGATCGAGAAAGTGAGAGAAAATAAGATGCTCGTAGGTGAGTGTATTTGGCACGATTCTAGATAAAAACAAAATAGTCTAAATTTTAATTTTTATCTAAAATAAAATATACAGGTAAATTAAAAACCTATAATCGATAAAGACAATAGATTTATTATTTTTTCAAGACAGCGAGAATTAGGCAGGCACACCGCACACGTGTGCGGCTGCATGGAGGCAACCGTGTACCGCCCTGGCCCAGCTAGACACTGTGGGCCCCACCGATATGTGGGCCAGCCCATCAGCGGAGTCCGGCCCGCGCGAAAGACGAAACGACGAGGCTGACTTGGGCCCACCGCAGCTGCCACGTGGACTTCTTGGTTAAGTTGACAATTCGTCTTGCCAAAAACTTTGAAATATCCATAAAAATCTGGTTGCTATTTTTATTGCTGGAAAAAAAAGTTGGTTTTGGTTGATCACAAACTAAACAGCGGCTATAGTTAATTCTCTCACCAAAATGGAGTAATAGCAAAATTTGATAGAGCAATGAACTAGACGAGATAGATATATTCATAGCTAGGTTCATCTGTTCAGGCTTGTGAGAGGTGAAGTACAAGTTTGGTTTTGAGTTTGACTAAACAATTGTGACCTTAAATTTCCTGTGGACTTGCAGGCGTTTCTGCTCCCCCCAGTTTCAACGCCGAGCTACTTACGCATGCACAACGACGTATACCGACCAAGTTGCGATCAGCTTCAATCAGATTGAACAACATTTCGTACGCAGCCTCGCAACCATAATTAGGTCTCCCGTTTCTTTAATTTGATCCGGCCAGTTGAAACCGAGAGACCCGTGTACAATGTGTGTGGACCTATGTCGCTGCTGCTGTAATGCTGTCTAGTTTCTTAATGCAACGATGTTATCATAGACATTGGGGTATTATATTGATCTGGTTTAATTAGCTGCTAACTTGATTAGCAGGAGCCAAGAGCTGCATGTGAGTGACATACTGAAGGCGACAATCTCTGCGTAGGAGATGTACCATGCTAGATTCTCTAGCTTGGTAGATACAAGCCAACAATAAGATGAGTTTTCATTTCTGAAACAAGCGGACAGATGCATGCATGTCTGTAGTAGTAAAAATGCACATGTAGAATACATGGAATCTATGCATATCTACGAAACATAATGCAACATATCGGCATTATGTTTGTCCATGTGGATCAAGGAAGTTCCAACCTGTGTCTGTGTGATTATGGCATATTCTCCTTGATCAGAAAAAAGATTCAGAGAATGGTAGGAGTGGTAGTAGTTAGTGCATGGTGGAGGCAAGTACAGACAAGTGGATCCCTCCCTTGTGCACTTGGAAAGCACCATGATGTTCTTTGCTCCCCCGCAGGAATGAGCAGGATGATCCGGTGGATTGTTTGTCCTGAGACGTGGAAAAGTTACACAGCCATTTCTGTCTGAGAATCCGCAGGCAGTGAGAGTGAGTGATTGACAGTGAGGTGGTGAGCTTGCCCCTGGGAGGCATGACACTGAATCCAGTTTCTGCAGTCTTGTGCAAGGAAGGGCATGCATTTCGGCAGCTTCCTCCTGGCAGCGAGCCAGCAGACAGGAAGAGGAAGAGGCCCCTTCGGCGACTCTTGTCACTACTCACTAGTACGGTGATTTCTACTGCTGCCTTTGTTTTTTCACATCATGTTTCTGCCTGTCTGCCCGTCCGCTCAAGCGACTGTGAGAGTGAGCGCTAGTGTGAAGCGCCGCACTTGCAGTTGCAGCGATCGATTAGAGCAGCCAAGGAGAAGAGGAGAGACGCAGACGTGCAGTGCAGGTCGGCAGCGCGAAGTCGCGAGCGTTGATGGGTCGGACTGAGCGCTCCTGGCTTTTGGGCCCAAATGGGACAAAAGCTGCGCCATCAATCATGGGCCGAAGAAAGCATTAGCCTCGCAGGCCTCTCTGGCCAAGGCCCATGCTTTCCGCCGTATCTGTCATGGGCCTAGTTGCTGAATACTCTGCTTCAGCCCATCAGAATGGCCAGTGATTACTACGGGTAAAATACTCGTGAGTATTATCTGTCCATATCCATACACGACTTAAAAAACTTGTAATTGTACGTATGTCCGTATCTCTGAATCCATTCATAGGTAATCGTACATGTACTACCCGAGTCACCATGCTAGCTGTGCCAGATACCTGCAGCATGCACAAATCTTTCCATCCTCTAGCTATCTAGGCTGATTCTTTATCCAGGCAATCCATCAATCATCATAATCCTACACCAATCTAAACCAAGAGAGGACATAGTGTCGTGACATTGTTATTATAACACAATAATATTTTACTCGTTAGCTTAAGTACTATTATCTAATAATCCAGTGTTAATGATAGTAGTCGGATATGCCGGATGATTTCAACACCACAATAAAAGCTATGATTATTAACTGATAAGTTTACGCTGCTACATTGTCTAAATCACTGGATCCGCTCTTGTTACAATCTGTTGATAACCACTGCCAAACCAAGCACCCGATATATAATAAAAAACGATGTGCTTAATCTGTACATCTATAGATGATCTCTCGCTAGCTTCAGTGGTGGATCCAGATATTATTTGGCAGCGGACGTCGATCGATCAGGAAAGTTCTGGTACTGCAACTGTCCAACGTTGCAGTGCAAGAATTCTATATGCATATATGAGCATTGTGGTGGGGTCAGACGAAACCGAACTCTCTGATTGTGAGTAGGGGATTGGGGATTAATCAGCTAGCTTAAGCTTCCTCATCCAGTACAGACCACAGAGCGAAAGAGATTGATCTGTTGTTTAGAATGCTAGCTATCTTAATTGTGGTGTTCACGAGTTTGGGGTCGATGTGATGCCAGCAGGAGGAAGACTTACTGTGTAGGTTGGTACTTGGTGTCTTGGTGTAATTGCAACATGAGGGGTTGTATGTTCATCTGCCATTGCTGTCAGTCTGTCACTGATTTTGGTTAGGACGAAAGTTGTTGGAGCTCTCGTATACATGTTCGAAGCAGAATGAGAATTTTACAGTAAAACTAAATCATTATGATCCGTTCATTATTTTTAATCTAATAGCTTAGATTTAAATAAGATAATCTATTACTTTTTCATATTTCTTTCTATTTCTATGTGCATACATTCAGAATTATATGTTACTAAATTAAAGGATATAATTAATTAAAAGTAATATCTCGTAAACATGTTGTACCGTAGAGGCCGTTAAAATTATTCACCATTGTACTAAATATTTAATTCCATTTACCAGTGCAATAATCATATCACACAAATATTTTTAGAATCTTTAAAATGGAATGCTTGTTCCTTGCATATGCATGGATGCTTGCCATCTGTCAACACATCATCTTTTTGCGAATATCATATTTGATACTCGAGCCAAGTACACATCTCTTTGCACATGCTAGATGTGCACGGAGTATTCCAACAGAAAATAATTCTTTTGTATGGTAGTAATCAAGCCTCTAATAAGAAAATCAAGCACCAGTCGCCATTAACAAATGCATCCCTTTTCTTCAGAAAAAAATACACACAAAATGCATCACTGAAAGGGTTTAAACTAATCAAGTGCCAAAGCACAGATTGACAGGGGCAATCTCCAGTTGTATGTGGTGAGAGACCATCGGCCATGTGGCTCTTGTCAAGCCACCAGTGAGCAGAAGGACTTTGCAATCAACTTGGACAGATATCTCCTGCATGTGTGATGCTTCGTCTGCATATTTTAACTCTGGGATTGGTACAGCCAATTGACACTTGTAGCCCGGTGACGTGATACGTCGTCCTCTCGAGCTGCTCGTGAGATTTTTTTTGAACACTCGTGTCGGATTTGATCCGATCTGGTTTGTTTTATGCTCGTGTTCTTGCTCTCCATCTCTTCCTCCCTGGGAATAAAGGGAGGCATCAAACGCTGCACTTTACAGCAAAGAAAGCACCTCCAATGCCGAATGAGGAGGGAGATCTTGAAATTAGTTTACTATGCCTCACTTTAGAGAATTAGAAGTATGCAAATTAACTATACGTTGTCGATACGTTCGTCATGCATTAGTCATCAAAGAGAGTCGGTTGATGAGTTTCCGGTAATTTATTTGTGATTTTCGATATCTGATCCCACGGACTCTACATCAGTATACATTGTTGGGCTCTAAAGATAAATGACAAGCAACTGTACTTTTTCAAAAGAAAAAAAGGACAACTGATATGTAGGTTCAGTTGGATGTCACTTCAGCCCGGGCCTGAAGGCTTTCCAAGCAAGAACACAGCAAAAAGAAAGCCAGGTAGCTCTGATCAATTACCACTGATACATGTAAAGAACCTCCACATTCTCAATGTTGGTGTCATCTCGATCTCTTTCTTTTTAACTTCACTCGTTTTCCTTCTTTTGGAGACGAACAACTTTTTAGGCTTAGCTTATTCCAGACAGCCCCGCATCATATACCACACATGTATCTGTGCACTGCACTGCATTGCATTAACTAGATATAGGTCTGTAAAGATTTGATGATAGCTAGGGTTGACGGCGGCCGATCGAGTCTGCTCAATGGAGTTCAGTTCAGTTCAGCTCAGTCAAGATCGATTGATCTCGAGTTAGGCCTGCATCTGCCCTCTGCGACACGGCCAGGTGTATGGTCAGACAACAGCAGCGAGCATGGAAGGCATTTCTTGATCTCTTTGGGTCCGATGCTTTTGGAGGATTGGGACATGCACTGATGCACTGATGCACACACACGCATCTGTACGAGCATTGCATATTAAAGAGATCAATGCCGTGTTTTGCTGGACAGCAGCGGCCTAACAATTAAGCAACGCGAGTAACAACCACTGCATGCGTTCTTCAGTCTAAAGGCCTCTAGGGGGAAACGTTTGTTTAATCCCAGTCTTTTTGAGGCCATATTCTGCTGTCCGGGTTACTTTTTCGCTGCAGGGTTATCTAATTATCTCGCTGCAGTGTAGAACTGTAGATATTGTGATCTTGCGCATGCAGCAGCGCGCAATTTAACATGGATGGACGATAGATTTGGTGATTCAGATTGGAAGGATTGGTGGATATGCTGATAGTTTGATATCTTCCACATATGAAAACTTCAACTAGAGAACCTAGTGATCAGGGGCGGAACCAAAAATATATCACGCCTATACTGAGCTAACTGTTCCTAACTAATCATTCAAAACTTTCAAAGATTTTTATAGTAATTTGATAAAAATTCAATTGAAGGAGGTAAGCCTGGACTAAGCCCCAACTGTCTTAGTCCTGTCTTCGCCCCTGTGCTAGTGATGTAAATGGAACCTGAACTGCACATATGCAAGTAAGAAGCCATGTACCATTTGATGACTTCTATGTGTTTGGTAAGTAAACTAAGCAGGGTAGATATGCCCAGATATTAATCATGCATTATGGCTCTGTATATTCTGTTCTGGAGGGCCTGGTGGATTTTCAGAGAAAAACTGGTTCAGACTTCAGCGAAGGGTTCAGCTTCTCACTGAAACCAGATGTAAACTTGCTGTAATACGAAGCTCACAACATTTTCATGAGGATGAGGCTTAAGATGAAGCTGGAGCCCTGCTGATAAAAAAACAAGCAAATAAGAAAAAAAAACAGTGCATGATATGCACTTCTTAATTTACTACGAGGTCACATCATCACCATCATCAAAGCCATCTCTAGATACAGTCGACGCTTAGTTTATACCACGTACACGCGTACAACCATCATGGGGTGATTGGTTAGGGCCTAGGGGTTTGTAAAAATACAATAAACTGAAGAAGCAAAGATGCTTGCGAGACTAGCTCTGACATTGCATCACCAGAACATTCTAGTAGGATATGAGCTTTCTCAGAAGCGAAACAATATAGTATTGGGAGCTAGGGAGAGAGGGAAGAAGCTTTTAGCCCAAGTGGGAGTGGAATTGTTACTCGCTACTAGCGAAAACGACGTGACGCCGATCGCCTCAGCTCCGCAAGTTGCAGAGCTCGTATAAATGGCGAGCATGGCCGGAGATTCTAGCTGCCACACCAGCCGGGAACCAAAGCTACAAAGCTCATATCACTATATCACCTCACTGCACATACTGGCTACTGCCAGCTAGATAGATCGCAGGCCACAGTCATCGATAATTCTGCAGTTAATTACACATTAGAATAGTTAAGTAAACTTTTATGGACTTAATCAGCAGCTTGATGCTGCAGCAAGGCTGGAGGAAGGGGCCGTGGACTGCACTGGAGGACAGGCTCCTCACCGAGTATGTGCAGCAGCACGGCGAAGGGAGCTGGAACTCCGTGGCCAAGCTGACAGGTACGTACACGATCGAGTTGGGTTGATCATATTCAGAGTGAAAGCTCTGAACTTTTGTCAGTGATTTTGCGATCGAGCTCGGCGTTAAAGATTCAGTAAGACGCGCGTGAGTGCGTGTGCAGGGCTACGGCGGAGCGGGAAGAGCTGCCGGCTGCGGTGGGTGAACTACCTCCGGCCGGACCTGAAGCGGGGGAAGATCACCCCCGACGAGGAGACCGTCATCCTCCAGCTGCACGCTATGCTCGGCAACAGGTATAAGGCATTACGGCTTGTAGAATGGCATTGTACACTGAACACTGTAACAGATGCCTGCGCAGCTAGCTGCAGCCTGCAGTGTTCGTCTCTTTTCTACTGTGCTGGCCTGGGTGCGCGGAGCCTAACAGTGGGGAGTACGAGTGCAGATGGTCGGCGATCGCGCGGTGCCTGCCGGGGAGGACAGACAACGAGATCAAGAACTACTGGAGGACCCACTTCAAGAAGGCGCGGCCGTCGCGGCGCGCGCGGGCGCAGCTGCTGCACCAGTACCAGCTTCAGCAGCAGCACCAGCGACAGTATCTTCAGAGCCTGCACCTGCTGCAGCAACAGCAGCAGCACGAGCAGCAGCTGATGTTGCTGCAGGAGCAGCAGAGCCCGCAGGAGGAGGCGCCTGACGATTCCATGATGGCGCAGGTGGTGGTGATGAACAATCTTCAGAGCAAGGAGCGTCGCTGCCCGGCGGTCTCCGTGCCCGACGAGAACCTTTTGCTTCCCGCCGCCGACGACGCCGCGCTCTGGGAGAGCCTCTGGAGGCTCGTTGACGGGGACTCCGCCAGCTGCGGCGAAGGCTCGAGCGGAGGGGAATACTATGCTACATCGTCGTAGCGTGGATGCATGCAACAGTGTAAAGAGAATACAAGAGGAGGTATATTGCAAGTTTCAACTGCTGCGATGAACGATGTTAGTGGCGGCACTTGCTAGTGATAGGATCTTGCTTAGCTTAATTTTCCGATGCGAATAATTCGCCATGGTTCATGTTTTGCATTTTCACCCATGATCCAGCCACGAACAAGTGGCGGCATCAGGCGAACCCTGCCTTCTGTTTCTTTTCACAAAGTTTGCAATGTCATCATGTTATTTGGGTATTCAATATATATACTTCTTTCACTAAGTTTACATATCGAATTCAGTTCACTTCATGTTTGTATTCTCAAGGGGAAATGACAGCACTAGCTGGTAGCATTTCATTCACTTTATGAGTTCAGATTCAGTAGTTCTCATTGTTGCCCTCCAATATTCAGACAAAAAAAGTACAGTATAATATTCTGAGAAGACTGGAGAGCTCATTTTCTCTGGGAAGGAATGAATCAGGTGATGAACAGCTGACAGAAACCAGACAATCAGAAACTAACAAGACATAATTAATTAAGCAAAGGTGTAGGCCATAAATGTAACCCAAAGATCATAGCATCCCATTTACGTACAAGATAAGAATAAAAAATGATGGAAAACAAGCAAACACTACCTGCCTTAGTTATGCTGATCACCATTCTTTCCCAAATTTCACTCATGTGCACCAAACTAGTGTACACCCAAAGATTTTCTAATAAATCTAATAATCCCATGCCCATTAAAAAGAATGGAAACAAGCTAAAAAATGGATGCCTTCCTTTCTAACATCTCACTGGTTATTGTTAGAACTGCATTGTGATCAAGCAACATGACGAGAGGTTTGGAGCCGGCCGGCGGTGGACTTCGTTGTCCTACCCGGGCGAATGGTGGAGCTGTTTGGAGGATCAGCAGCCGGCGAACTGTTCAACATTTCGACAACGGAGGGCACAAGAGTCTGCGAGCGCTGCAGCATGTTGACCATGGATGGCGTCTGGTAGGTGTGGACAAGGGTAGTGAGTTCCGTCGAGTCGCCGCGTGCGGTTGCTCTCTGCCATGAGTGTGAGCTCATGCCCGCCAGCATGAAAGCCCTGCCCGATTCCTCGTACCTCTGCCGGCTCTCCACCCTACCCTGCATCTCCCTCAGCTCCTTGATCAATGCCAGGTACTGGTTGTCTGAATCGCGTGCTGCTTGTGACTCCAGTACTCTCCGGCGGCTTTCGAGGATTGACACGGCCTCAGAGAAAGCACCGCCCTCAGCCGCAGATTGAGCAGCAGACATGTCCTCCGTGGCTCGAACACGATGCCATTCACGCTCAACCTCAGGTGACATCCTGCAGTCAGCACAGTACGCGGGACGCTGAATGGTCACTTCTTCACCGTGTAGCTGCATGCTCTCCATTGCAACTGCGTCGAGGTATGCACATCTTGGTTTGATCAGCACAGTTTGCCCATGAGCAGCTGGGACATGTAGGGTGACCAGAAACCCCCTCTCTTCATCTGCATAGAGGTCACCAATGTCAACTGATCCACTGCGTTCATTTCCAGCTACTTGGCTCGCGTAGCTGCCTGACTTGATGGAGGTCAGCGACACACCTTCATCTACACACTCAATGCTCAACCTCATATCCTTAACCACAACGCTAAGGAGGCCACCCATACACTGAGCAAACCCATCTTGGATTGAGCCTTCAGCATCGATAAATGAAAATGTGCCGTTTGAGATCTCAGCAACAGCATGCATGGCAGCAGAATCATGGTCTGTACCGAAACCAAAGGTGTGGATCTGCACATGATTACCTGTTCCAGGAAGGATTGAAGGTGGAACAAGCACACTATAGTTTTGTTGGTTCCCGCCAAAAGATGGGCATGCATAGGTATCTTGACCATCAGAGAGAAGAATTATGCTGCAAACAGGATTCTTCAGTCGACGATCATTGACAACTTTAGCGCCTTTCTTTAGCCCTTCATAAATGTTTGTGCCACCACTTGCAACAAGGGAGCTGATGGCCTGCATGGCTTGCTGCCGACCAGCTAAGGTCATTCGGCGAAGGGGAAAGAGCCGATGTGCTGTAGACGAGAAGGCTATAACAGATAGGCGGTCATTGGGTCCAAGTGTTTGGATGACGAAGCTCATGGCACGTTTCAGAAGTGCAAGTTTTATCCCTGACATGCTACCACTGACATCGAGCACAGTCACGAGGTCAAGAGGTGCACGAGAGCTCACTGACTGTAAGGACTTTGGAGCCTTCAGGTGGATTAAGACAGCAAAGGCCTGCTGGCTCACTGATTGTTGCATGGCTGGAAATTCTGAATATGTCTTGATCTGAACTGAACCAGTAACTGCATTATGTTCATCATCTGCTTCAGACTGAAGATCTATGTGCTCATCATCGTTAAAAAGGCTTGCCTCAAGAGTACGGAAGACAGCAAGATGCTCTTGAAGGTTTCCACTGTATCCACGGGAAAGCCTGCGGACAACAGACATTTGCTCTTCATCCTGTGGCCAGTTTACAGGGTTTACTCTAGCTCTTCCATAAGCTGTGTCTGCAGCTTGAGTGCCCTGAAAAGGAAGTTCTTTCCATTCGGCACGGCATATCGGGCAGATGTGATTGCCATGCTTGACATTTGAAGAGATGCAGTGAAAATGGAATTTGTGGGAGCATTCAGCTGTGAACAAGGCTTGGCCATGCCCTGTCCTCATGCCACCAAGGCAAATGGCGCACACCTTCTGAAATGAAGAAAGGCAACAAACAAATGTCAGCATGCTACCATCAGAGCTGCAAGTTAAAGAAATCATATTTTCTACCAAAATCAACTATAAATTATGCCTGAATATACACAATCCCATTAAAATATGGACACTATACATAAAATAAAAGTACAATAGGATTGTATAAATTTAAATATCACACACAGACACAGACACAGAGGCGAAGACTTCGATACAACTTGGTGAGAAAAGATAAGAAGTGCTAAACCACCAGCCAATGAAAAGGAAATTTAAAGTGTCAAAAGGAGGGAGAAGGTTGGTAATAAACCTGTCATGGACGAAGCTTGGAACTAGAATTTGAACATCTTGACAATATAGAGTAGGGATTGTGTAAGTCAACGTGATCCATCTAGTTGTATAAGGGATTGTTTATTGAGAAATTTTAGAGGTCAATAAGGAGGTACCATAATTTTTAAGTGTTAACCATAATTTTTAAGTGTTAATTACCTCATGATACTAAGGTACTAGAAGGCACCAAATTTACACTAAAAATCACTCACCTTTATTACAACATCGATTTGTTATTTTCATTCGGAGGAGCAAGGTAGGACGTGGGCAAATTTTCGACAATGCAATAAAGGATGATCATATTACAAATATTGCAAATTTAGAGTTGTATCAAAATTTTGTTCTCATGAAAAATTGCAAGTACCTGGAATTAACAAAATATGACAAAAATGATGTCCACATGCAATGTTCAAATGGGTCAAACTTAAAAACTACATATTGCCAGTAAGGATTGAAAAAATAAAGAGACATTTCATCCTCATGTAAGAGATGGAACCCAAAAATAAGAATGGATCTCTCTCTACTGTGTTCTACAACTTCTCCTAGGAGATGATACCAAAAAATGGTGAATTTGGTTACATTCACACCCCGGGGATATTTTACCAACAATCGCCTTTTATTAAAAAAAATGATAATTTAATACTCAAAATAATTGGTTTTAATTATGTGTTATTATGATCTATAATCATATATTTAGATGGTCTTATATTATATTTCTATAAATATTAAATAATCAAATAACCAATCGTTTTAAATGTTAAACCATCAAATATTTTTAAAATAATAATTCCTCGCTCTCGGCCGATCGACCTTCATCGCCGCATCAAGGTCTGACCCAAATTGAGCGAAGGCGTATAATTTTCAAGAATTTTAAAAAATGTTATTATCGGTATCCGGTGACCCCATCTAACAGTGATTGATGATATATTTTTATTTGTAACTTAAAAAATTACACACAGTCCCGCATTAAAGCAGACATTTTTGTCACGTCTGCACACAGCAAACCAAAGCAATCGCAATAAAATATGAGCAGCACAGATAGAACGAAGATTAATCCTGACCTTGGAGCCCCGGCTCCCAGAACTTGAAAGCCGCCGCAGCGTGGACACAGACGGCGACTTCAGCTTCTGATCCGGCACGGCATGTGCCGCTGCCGCTGCCGCCGCCGGCGGTGGCGGCGGAGACGCGTCGGCCTCCGTCGGCGCTTCCTCGATGGCTCTCTGGCGCGCCGGAACGCGAATGCAGAGTTTGGTGGCGAGCGCGCGCTTGGCGCGATCCCACGCCGGCGCCATTGCCCACGATCCTGAAAGGCGGCTCCTTTCCGTCGCTGCCGCTACTCGACGGAGAAATATTTCTGAACTGGAATCGACGGAGAAATTTGATCAGAATGGCAGGATTCGAGGTCGAATCGGTCTCCTCATCGGAGCGCAAACTTCGCGGCGGCCTCTGACGCGTGCGGGTGGTGGGGTTTTGTTCGTGCGCAGCGAGGGGAGGAAAAGAAGGCGAGAGACGGACGGAGAGGGAGGAGCAAAAATTTATGGGTTCCTCGCTTCCGATTTTGCCCCTGAGAAAAGTTGCTTCTGTAGTGTTCACTTCTTGACACGAAGGTTTTTGTATTGTTCGCATTTGACTTATTCAAGTTGTTGCGTTTTGTAGTGATGAGGAATCAGGAATGGAAGGTTCTTTTTGGTTGTACTATTACTGAGGAACTGATTCTATTCGTACTTGGGGGTCAAATGGTGAATTGTCAGGCGAGTAAATCTGTAAATATCAGTGGTATTGTCTAGTAAGGAGAGACTTTTAAGCCTAGGAAACAGGATCTCAAGAAGATGACAGTTGACCGGTTAATTATGGCTGGCTGGCTGGCGTTCGTCGGGAACAACTAACTGTTATGTGTGGCGGTACAGGCACAGCCGTGCAGCTCTCTCCCAGCAATGAATTCCCGTGGACCTGGCGCTTCATCTGTTCACGCCTTCGACTGAAACTTCGTCAGAGTTCCGTACCAGAAGCAACCGCGGCGCACGCCGTACCGTACGCGTCGATTTCGCCGTCGCCTCCGATCCGTCGGCGTCCATCCCCACCGCAGTGTGGGTGGGGAGCCTGGCGCGCTCAGGGTTCACAGTTCCCTCCTCTGTAGAGGGGGCGGTAAATGCCCTGGCCGGACGCGTTGTTACCCTGGATAGCGTCCATGATAAATTAGTTAAAATTCCAAATCTGAATTTTGCTTTAAAAAATTTGAGCCGAATGGTTTGGCTCTGTTACCCTTTGGCTTGGAACGATTAACGCTCGGTAATTACCGGTTTACGTTGAAAGCCCATCATTTTAAAAAACACAGAAAAAAGAAAAAAGCATATAAATGTAGAAATTTTAATTTAAAGAAAATATATGATTCAATGATAAAATATTGGTATGATATTTGTTAATTTTTGGTTGAATTACACGTAGGACATCGTAACTTTAGTAATACCATTTTTTCCAAAAAAACAAAAAACAAAAAACAAAAAACGGCAATAGAATGATATTGAGCTCGGTCAATTTTTTCCCTTTTACTGATTTTGTTGTACTCCAAAACTATTTCAAAATTAAATATTTTTTAAAAACAACTCTACCAAAAACATCATAAATTATCTAATATTTATAGATTTTATTATTATTTCAAAATTTAAACCAAACCTACCACTTTAACGAAACCGGTCTAAGCCTGGACAAACCGTTACCGCAGGTGCCGGGCGCTACGACGCACTGATCATTCCCGGCCGCAGCGCGCCGCCGTTGGCGTCACGCGGCCCCTGACGCGCGCGCCAACGTGCAGCCACGTACGGCGCGTCGGCAACTTGGCATGGCGCCGCGCCGAGAGCCCGCGGCGACGCGCGCGCGCCTCGGTTGGCGCCGCCTCGGCAACATGGCATGGCGTGCGTTGCCATGCCATGCCAATGCCGATGCCATACCCAGGCACGGACTGGAGCTTCGTGCGTGCGTGCGTGCGTGGGATCTGGTCCAAGCGGCGCCGTCGTTTCACGCAGCTGGCCGACGCGTCGAGGAGGATAGTACATCTACTCGCGCAATCACGTGGGCGCGACGGCGAATCCAACGATCTCCTGCAAGCGAGCACGAGTTGACACTTGACAGGGACAACGTAACGGGCGCGCGAATGCGTGCGTTTGCTGCATCCATGCCATTGTTAAGGAGTATAACATTACACTATCACTAGTTTTATTTCATGGAATAATACACCAAGCTGGTTCTTGTTTCGTAAATTAATTGACGCGGACGCTGCTAATCAAGTGGCTATCGAAAACGTGATCCACATATATTCGCTCGTTACAAGTTTACGATGATCTGGTCAAGTTTTGGGTGCTACCAAACACGACAGGGTGTGTGCACATAACTCGGCACGACTGAAAAAGGCATAGAGTTGGGGAAAAAATAAGAACGCGCCGCACCGCCCGGTTGAAAGTTCAGCTTCTGCAATGGCAGATTCGATGGAGTAGCAAGAGAGAGACGTGCCAGAGCAACATGGTGACGGTGTATATTCTATCCTTTTACAAACATGTTCTTGGATGTGAATTTTCAGTCCATATATATGGGTGTTGAACATATAGGCCTTTTAGACGATTTTACTTTACTCATAAACCAGTTTAAACTTAATAGTCCAAATAAGATGACGTCTAAAAATATTCCGAGAAGCTTATAATCCTGCTCTAAATGGCTTCTAAAATATGAAATTATTATGTGTAGTATAAAAAAATTATTACTCACGTATTTATTTTGTTTGGTTTTAATTGATAATACCATTATTTGGGATTGTTTTTTTATATTAGATAAAATTTAGATCTAAATAAACTCGGAAAGCCTTAAAACAGGGTTTTTTTTTTCTATCAACAGGGCTCAACATAGGCTCATAGTGTTTTGGACAATAAATATTAACTTCTAAACAGTTTATGACTTTTTTAAGTTTAGCCACAAGTTATCTAGAAGAGGACTAAGTCAGTAATAAACTGTATGTATATTATGATTCAGTGACCGCAAGCTACTACTGTATCCAGCATCGTTCTCCCTACTGTCATATCTATAAATACATGATACCAACGGGTGCTTTTATACAAGTTAGTTGGCAGAGGTTGATACTACTTAAATTTCATTTAGCATAAAAATGAATCGTCAGTTGGGTGCTTGTCTCTGAAACTGCAAGTCAAATGCTGACAGAGACATGCAGAATTGTTGCATGGGCGCAAGCCCAGCATTGTTACTTTGTAAGTGATTTCTGGCACACACACACACACACACTGTTTTCCATGATCTGGACGTGTAACCACAACATGCCAGAATAAGTATGAAACAGTACTCCATCTTTGGAATTCCAAGTGCAAAACAGCCAAGACATCTCATATATGCAGTCATGCAGTTGATACAGTAGGCCTGATCTATATAACAGGTTCAGATGAGCTCATGAGCACAAGTAAATGTGTAGTTGCGTATGCCTATCAAATCCAGAACGAGAGGAATCAACGTGTGAGTGAGCTATCCCAATTTATTTCGGCTCCATGTTGGTCAGCGACAATTTCCACATCAAGCAGTGGTCACTTTCTCGCTTGTACGCGACTGAAGTCTGAAGCTGACAGAGCCCCAAACCACAGAAGCTAGAACAGTAGAAACTGAACAGATGTTCAGTCTGGCAGAAGGAGCAGGACACCTGAAGAGATCTCTATGGTCTTCCTAGATGGAATATGCATACGATTTAGCTGCTAGGTGGTTTAAATTTCAACCATGGAATTTAGAAGCTAGGGCTTTGGCCTGGTTCAAACATGGCGGCTCTAGCAGCGGAAAAAGAATAGGATGCCTCGATGAGAAACTCGCCCAAAACCACATGTTTTCCGGCGCGCGCGCGCGGTTGGTGGGCGGGTGTTTCAGTGTGTTTTCAACGATCGGTGCGTGGTTTGTTCATACCATTCGGTCTGGTTGGTGGTTAATTAACTGGGACTCTGGGAGTCAACCATGGACTACTATACTGCGGAGAAGAGTGAGATGCACGTGCGTGTAATCGTAGATACAGTTGGTTGTCGTGCTGCGAGCTGGTGTCTCGTTCGCCGGAGAATGTTCAGCCGCGCGCCGACGCTATTAGCCGGCCGGGCGGCCCGTTGACCTGCATGTTTCCGACGTACTAGTCGTGTTCCTGTTCGAGAGATAGGGGTAGCTGCACTTTTCAACGCACTGCATTAAGAAGGGTTGAGATCTGGGACGATTTCTCTCATTCTCTGTACTTGCGGCGGCCAGCGGTCGAACATTAAACTGTTGTTACTAACAGTTTAGTGGTAATTAAACCGATAACAGTGATAACTGAGTTAGTTACCGCTGTTTGACTGCTGTCAATAACTGACTATACGGCAAATATAGAGACATCGTCCCGAATCAAACCCATCGATTTAGTGGTAACCGGATTGGTTACTGCTAACCGTTGGCCACGATTAACCAGAAATTATGATTATCAGATTACTAACTATGGTTTCATTAACTACGGGAGAGCCGATCTATGAGTGAGGAACAGCAATGCACTCAGTTAGGCTTCAAACATGATAAAAGTCAATTGGAATCGCCCCTGGAGATTCCACAATCACACGAATCGATTCAGTCGAATACCATGCCTGTTCTTATAGAACAGGAATGGATGTAAGCTGTTAAGCGTGATTGCGGATTACGAGATCTTGCATTGCAATTGCAATTGAATGTATATTTACTGAAGATTCCATACCAGAGGCAACTGAGATAATCTGAGAGTTCATGCGCATCACAGCCGCCGCATCAGCGGAGATTTATTCGCGTTTGCAAGCGCACGGACCGGCCGGCACGCAGTGCGGCCCAAGCGTCGCAGCCGCGTGCTCACACGGCCCAAATGACCCCTTCCTTACATCTCGACGCGGCCCAACATGTCGGAGTTGGGAGTGACATGAAAACGCGGAGTTCAGAGGAAACATTTTTTCAGTAAAAGTTGTTGTTGCTGAAATTTTTCCTAAATTTTCTGAAATATTTGGCTGACGTGTAAGAAATTAGGAGATATGCCCCCCGAGAGTTTAAAATGCTTTCTCTTTGGAAACCAACCAAAAGCACAGTATATATCAGGACAGAATACTGTTTGGACCATTGATCTACCAAAAATTGTCTGTTCCTCTTTGATATCACTTGAAAGGGTTAGAGTGGGGTTAGCCTTTTCAACTGTCAATATTGTAGAATTCTTAAGGGTTTTGAATTTGTTGAGCTAATAAATTTATTTACTGTTTGATAGAAAATAAATATATTTACGGACTACTTGCAGAGTTGCAGTGCATTCTTTTAGTCAGTTGGGGTTGTGCTGGACTTATCAGGCTCTACTATAACAAATTAATTTTGTTAAATACACTATAAAATAAGTTTTACTAAGATTATCATATATTATAACGTTGATATATTTTTAAACTTATTTAAATTTTGCAAAATTTAACAAAAAATCAAATGACTTATTATATGAAACAGAGTAGCATTTCCGATATGAAGTCCATACATTTCCTTTTGATAGAGAATTAATACAGTACAGTACAGTACAGTACATCCGTTTTACTGCAAGCTTTGAGCGACGCCAAAACCAGCCAGCGTCAAAGCTTGAAACGTGGCAACTACTGACCTAGTCACCACTCACCAACCACCCCCACTATGCTTTGGTCCTCCTTTAATTCCCAGCTTCAGCTTACACTTGAACGATGTCGTGACACACGCGATCGATCGACGCGGATTACAACAAATGTTGGGAGTATTAATTACATGTAGCGTTTACCCTCCTCTACGCCGTATGCATGCCCACGGCGGCGGCGGCGATCAGTTGCTCAGCGCGACGGCGGCCTCGTGCACGAGCGGCTCGGTGGCGTGCGCGACGCCGAGCGCCTCCCGCTCCACCTGCTCGCGGCACACGTCAGGCGCGCCGGACTCCGACATGCGCTTGACGAACTTGGCGAAGCGGCGCCAGTTGTCGGGCTGGAAGAGGTCGGGGCCCATGCGCAGATACGTGAAGGCCACCATGCGCTCCTCCTCGGCCTTCTCCGCCGCCGTGGTCACGATCTGGTCGTGGGCCGTGTCGTCGTACCGCGGCAGCGCGTTCTCGCCGGCGAGGCCCACGCCTGCCTCCCTCGCCGCGGCCGCCACCTGCTGCACCAGAGCCTCGGGCCGGCACTGCGCGTCCTGAGGCTGCTCGTGGTCGCGCATCTCCACGCACGTGAAGTTGAGCACCGCGCCGTGGCGTCCCAGCATGCGCGCGATCGGCCCGTACCCGTCGTGGTTCCTCGTGTTGTAGTAACCCGCCGTCAGCTCGGCGGCGTGGGAGCGGGTGCCGTAGTGCCAGTGGATCCCGGCCACCTTCACGGAGATCTTCACGCCGGGCGTGCCGGTGTACACGGCCGACGCCGCCGACAGGATGCGCTCGCCGTGCTCCAGGAGCATCTGCGAGTACCAGCTCATGAAGAACTCGCCGTAGGGCGTGTTCCACCCGCCCTCGCGGCGGAAGAAGGGGGCGTCCTCCGGCCAGTCCTTATATCCGCCGGCGTCGCCCGGGCCGGCGTTGCCCCACTCCGGCTTGCCCACCGCCCCCGCCGCGGCCTTGAGATTGCTCAGCATGTACTGCACATCGAAAACCAACGCCCCACTCGTTAATATCACCGGCCACGTACACACTGCCCCATCGTTTGCAAACAAAAAAAGAACATAAAAGCTGAAACCGCCGTGGGAGACGACGAACATGTACCTTGTCGTAACACTGAAACTCGCCGATGCCGGGGAACGACCAGGTGCCATTGCTCTCCGGGTACGAAGGGTAGCGCAGCTCGCCGGCCGGACCCATGCCGACTTGGATCTCCTGCAAATCGAGTGAGGTGCTACTACTAGCTAGGACGCGAGGCGGCAAAGGGAGAAACGGAAGCAAGAACAGGACACCGAAGACGTACGGCGATGGTGTTGCCCATGAAGGAGGCGAAGTGGTCGCGGAAGGCGCGCATGAAGTCGCCGTAGCACTGCACGGGCGTGCGGCCCTTGAGCGCCGGCAGGGTGTCGGCGCCGAGCGAGACGTACTCGTAGTTCCGGCGGCCGCAATGATCCGTGTAGGCCAGGTCCTGGTCCTTGTCCATCTCCTCCAATACCCATTTCGGAAGTGGTATGCTGCAACAAACGGGTCGTTGAACTTCGTCAGTTTCGTCAGACATTTGCATGTATGTACGATTCCATTTGGAACAGCATAAAAGAGCTTCAAATGGCAGCAGGTATCTCGTTTCTTACTCCTACCAAACTGCACTGGTACTACTACGTACATAACGAAGTTCCATTAGCAATCACGTCAGTAATCACATGACTTGAAATAAATAATCAAGCCTCAATGAGCTGCAAGCCTGCAAGATGCGCGGTTATGGAACTCTGGTCACAAATCTCGTGGCAGGTCACATGCAGTGATGCAGAGTGCCATCGGTCGTACCCCGGCGCCACCGTCCAAAGGGGATCACGTTTAGTAATACTCCATATTATACGCAATTCAATATTTTATAAGTTAATTTTTTCTAAGAGAAACGGAAGCTACGGTCACTGACATGTGGGATCCATAATGATTCGTGTCAAGTCCACATCCCGCGTGTCGGTGTGTCACATGGTTCTCGCCTCAGAGGCTCAGACAACAGTAAAAGTGCGGTAAAAAACAAAAGGAGAAGTACAGGTGGCGCCCCGTGCTGGTGACCTCGGCGTCACGAGAAGCCCGTGGAAAAATCACGAGCTCGTGGTGGTATTCGAAGCGAAAGCCCCACCGGCGCCGAGAGACCCGGGAAAGGTGAAGCGACGTGAAAGATCTAGAAATTTGTTCTCTTCCAAGAGAAAGAATTGTTCTAATCTGACTATTTCCCTTTTTCAATAGTGAGCTAGAAAATGGTATCATGTGCCGACAAGCGCAATAGCTCAATCACATGTTATCTACAAATGGATTTGATTATTATTTTTAAATAGTCCGAGCAGCTATGCAAAAATTGTAAATTAGTCCTCCCTTTTATATTATTAGTTCGTTTTATATTATAAGTCAAATACAAACTTATTTAACAAAATTTAAAAAATATATTAACATATATAATATTTAAAATAATTTAATAGATTTATTAATATCAACTAAATATATTATTAAAATATTTTTGATGATTGATTTAATAAAACTAATTTAATTAAAGAAGATTCAGGCAATAGATAGAGAGGGCAGCTGAGGCCATTCCATTGCAAAGGAGATCGAGGGGAAGCGAGAAGATGGGATTGCGATTTGTGAACGTACGTGACAGAGTCGCCGACGTTGCCGCCACACTGGTGGAACGACATGACGGCCTGCACCTTGAGCCCGTTCTTCTTGGCCATCTCCATGAGCTCCATGTAGCCGGTGAAGTTGTAGCGGCCGGGGGCCTCGCTCTCGGCGATGCCCCACCACACGTCAACCATGATCCCCACCGCGCCGGCGCTCTTCAGCGCTTTCAGGGACGCCTCCACCGCCTTCCGCCGGTTCAGCCCGTTCCCGTCCTTGCGCACCGTGTCGAGCGGCATCATCACGTACACCGGCACGCCGACCTTCCGACGCTCCTCGCCGCCCACGTCCGGGTGCTCCGCCTCCGGCAGGCTCTCCACCAGAGCCTGGCAGGCCATCGCGAGGCTCGGCGCCTGCGGCGCTGCCGGGTCCACCG
>KE371330.1:827514-842075 GCA_000418225.1 Zizania latifolia
TCCATCTAGTTTGAAAGACGAAGATTCTGACCTATCAAATTTGACCTAAAAATTAACAGTTTAGTCGAGACACACGAGAGGCCAAAGCCATGGTATGAAAGCATAGAACCGTGTTAACTGGATCAATTAACCGTTTGGTTAAGGCAAACACAAAGCATCAGAAAGGTATCGGTTACTATGGTTTTGTAGCCATATTACGTGGAGTAGTTTGTAAAAAAATATCCAATAATCATTAAACTGGACCAATCTCAATGGTAACCGTAGCTATGCTATAAAGTGATTGTTGTGGTAATAGAGTAACCGATCCTGTTTATTTTGGATAACTAGGTCCCAAATAACTCTGAGAAAGTTCTATATTTATCACTGAAAGTTCACCCGGTTCCATATTTATCACTGGCTGTCTCACTGACATGTGGTTCCGGGACCCACATGTCAGTGAGACAGCCAGTAATAAATATAAAACCGGGTGAATTTTCAGTGGTATATCATGAATAATCTCAATAACTTTTGCAAACCTTGCCTGTCAATGTTGTCACATGCATCTTGGTGCTTGTCGGTCACTTCCACTTGCAAACTGCATGGCAGATTGCCAGGTACGCTTCACAAGCTTAAGATGGGTTCAGCATAAACACCGGATCATGAATTCATGATTGCGATGGATCGTGCTTTTGACGTTGTATGATAGCAACACTAAAGCCGTATTTTACATGACCAATCTGTAAGCAATCCTCAAGGCTCAAGTATCTGAAAAGAAGATTACCTGACGATTTGCAACTTCGTTCTGTCTACGTCACCAGTACGCATGGAGCTCAAGTGGAATTCTACGCATTTCCGTATTTTTCGTCAGTTTCTCAGCCAGGATCTTTCTCAGCAAGAGGATTAGTTTTTTTTAATTGCTGGCGTTAATCTCTGTTCTTGTGGAGAGCTAAAACTAGAATATATTTTTTCTGACAGCCCAGCTCATGTGAGATATCACCTTGTTCTTCGGAATCTACAGAACGCATGATGCGAATATGGCTTACTCAGTTACACTTGTCTGAACTCTGAAGATAGCGAGCACATGGCGTCTGTAGCCAAGAATATAGCAGGAGGAAACGAAAAGAACGGTAGTTCTGATAATTCAGGAGGTGCTAAGTTTGCATTAGGAGCGCCTAAATTTAGTGCAAAAACACCTAAGCTCGAACAGATGGGAGGACAGTTTTGGGTTTAATTTATCCAATCTTCCCTGCCTGCCTGGTAACTTTCTCGTGGTGCTTATCTCATTCTGAAGTCTGAACACCAATCTGGATAAACTGCCTCTTCAATTTTGTGGCTGAGAGTTAGATTGCAGCTATAAACTGCTTTTTCTGCGGTGAAAACAATCACAGGTTCCCCGGGTGCGACTTTATCCGGTTGTTTTCAACCATTTTTCATCGTTATATTGTGCGTCAGTTTGCAGAGTATGTTGGTATCTATAGTAACAGAGTATGTTAAGGTAATAGTGAAGATATGGTCAAGAAAACGATTGCAGTGGCGTATTTGAGTTTAAATTTGATGAACAGATGCAAAGAATTAAAAGTGAAACTAAAAGGTGTCCAAAGTGAAATATTGGCTAAAGGGGTTAAGGTGAAAGTTTGGTAGAAATTAGGAGTTAATTGACTCGAATTTTTATATGAAGGTGGACCTAGGCCCCAGACTATTTTAGGCCATGGGCTAAGGCCTTTAACTAAAAGCCCATTACATTATTTTATTTTCAACGTGGTATCTGGTATGGCAAAGGCTATCGAACAGTCAGGTCCACCCCTAATTTCATCCGTTAGGATGTTACTTGCGCAATGACTTAAAAACCATTTTATGGGGTTAAGGTCTTTGTCATAGTTTTTGATTTAGGATTTATTAGATTAATTAAATATAGTATTAAAAAATTATAAATCTGAAGTTGTACAAGAGTATTTATTCGATCTATCTAGTTTTAATTTTAAAATAAAATTAAAATCTGGATCGCTTCAAATTTGTCTAAATATGTGATGCTGCTACGAATAGTTTAGTAGACGTCTGGATCGCTTCAAAGTTCAAGAAGTGATGTATACCCAAAAAATCGGGGACAATTTAGAGATTCCCTTTTTGATATGTGTATTACCCACGTAGTAGAACCGTATATTACATCATTTTGCATGACTATCGTCATAAATCTAATTTCGTTTTCTAAACATGCTTATTTGTGATTGATCAGTTTTAAATTTAAAATTTGAATGGCGTAAGTTTAAACTAATTTGAATTTTAAAAGGGGCTCCCTCCATCATTGCTCTGCCGCTTTGGCGTCCTCATTCCTATAAGTTTACTGTTTTAAACTAACATTTCGAATAACATAAAACTATATTTGAATTGCCTGGGAACCTGATCTGCCGTCGGGTCGCGGCAGAGTCGACCTCCTCAGATTTGCGAAAGATTTCAAAAGGTTTTTCAATGTTCATGCCATGGATATCTAGGTGACAAAGTTCCACCCTGAGGATTTTCTGGTTACATTAGCAAATCCAGCTATTAGAGATGCTGTTGTTGATGTTGGACATATTTCTGTGAACGGTCGTATTTATGCATTTCGCCCTTGGGATGTAAAGCTTCAGGCTAACCCAGCATCCCTTCCATACCATGTTCACCTCTGCTTAGAAGGGCTGTCGATGCATGCGTGGAATGATCATGTAGTTGCTCAAATTATAGGACAGAGCTGCTCCGTGCACTTTCTGGAGGAATACTCCAGAAGAACGCACTACACTAGAACTTACGACCTTTGGGCCTGGTGCCAGCATCCGGACATCGTCCCAAAAGTTGTGTGGCTCACAGTTACTAACCCGGATGCTCGACAACCCCCTACAAGTGTGCCCCTCAACAGTGTAGAACCTTATGATGGAATAACCTCAGAGCCTAAGCTAGGTCACTCTTATAAAGTCTTAGTGCATATTGACAAAATTGAAGACTTTGCTTTGCGTTTCAGAACAGGACGCCCTCAAGTGCAGTCCTTCGAATGGCGCTTTGGGGTTCCTGATGGTGAGGAAGGGAGGCCTCCGAGACAACTTCCTGCACCATGCACCCTCAACAACATCTCCCACCAGAAGGATTTTGATGATGAAGACGAAGGAGACAAAGATAACTCCAAGCGTCAGAGAGCCAAATCAATCTAGGCACGCATCGGATGTCCGGATGAAGCAGACGTGCCGTAGTTTCTTGTTCATTACAAGAGTTCCTCCAGAGAGGCAAGACATCATCATCGCCGCAACCTCACTCCTCATGGCAGCAATGCCGTTCCATTTCTAAGGTACAATCCCCTTCGGCAAGCACTAGTGACGACATCGTTTCCCGTTCTCAAACCGTTTGCCAAGAACCAGTCGACAATCTTTTGGACCCCATGAGGGTTGAAGTGGCAGCTAGTCTTGTTTCACCTGTGCTTTTGCCTCCTTGTCAGGCTGCTCCTGCCCTAGCGCCGCAGGATTACGGTGGGCCAGATTCTCAACAGACGACTACCACTCTAAGCTGAACGAGTTCGTCAAACTCATAACACAAGAGCTTCCAGAGCCTATCCTACGCACACCACCAAAGGTACAAAAATCTATTGTTGGCAACATCTCTGCTTGTCATAGACGTAGTGCAAGGATTGCAACAAAGAACCCTATGCATAAAGATGCTACGATGCTTGCTATCGAAGTTTTGGCCAAGAAGCTAGGTATCTTTGATAATTCCTCAGCTTCTTTTGCTCAACAGCTCACTTCAAAGTTTAAACAGCCTCTTAGCACAGATGATATCAAAGCTATCAGGGATCTGGTGATGGTTACTCTCAGTCTAATGCAAGCAACAAGGGCGCCTCCTCCTCCAGGGCGGCGACAAAGAACTAAAAGGTTTCTTAATCTTGGAAGCATGTCTAGTAGCGTTTATCCTCTAGTTTTATCAATGATGTTTGACTTTTGGTGGCCAACCCTTTTGGTTCGGTTGTTGTGGTTCACGCTGTCAGTGAATGGTTGGCGCTCGCTACTTTTGGCCACTAGGCTGGTACTGTATTATCCAAACCTGTGGTCTCACGCCAAGTCTGAATGGTGGACAATCCTATAAACTTAATTTGCTGGAAAATCCGGGGTATGAACACCTCGGCTAAGCAATGGGCCATTAAATCTATGTTTCACTCCTTAAGGTCAACAATTATATGTCTTCAGGAAACCAAATTAGCAAATGTTGACTCTACAGTAGTGAGAAACTGCTTGGGCCCACGTTTTTTAAATTCAGTCGTCTATCTCCTGGCCGATAACACTAGAGGCGGCATTCTCATTGCAGTTGATCCCAATTTTTTTGAGTTAGGCCCTAATCGTATGGACAGATTTTCTATCACTGCATCTATTACCAATAAATGGAACAATTTTAAGTGGGATTTAACCTCTGTTTATGGACCTCAGAGGACAACCGACAAGGTAGCCTTTCTGGACGAGCTACAGGCAGTGGCACTCAATACTGCCAGTAGTTGGCTAATCGCTGGTGACTTCAACCTGATTTTTAAATCTGATGAAAAAAACAACTCCAATGTTGATTTAAGGTTGCTTAGAAGGTTTCGGCAAACGATAAATGGGCTCGATCTTAAACAACTCCCTCTGCTCGGTCGGAAATTCACCTGGAGTAGCGGCATGGCAAAACCTACCTTGACGCGGATAGACCATTGCTTTGCCTCACCCGATTGGCTAATAAACTTCCCAGACTCGTATCTTTTGGCTGGTTCTTCACTCTGTTCGGATCATGCTCCGCTGCTCCTAAATCAAATGCCAAAACCCAAAAAATTTCCTAGCTTTCGTTTTGAAAATTTTTGGATTAAATCCCCAACTTTTTTGGACGCTGTGTCTACCTCCTGGCAGCAGCCCTTGCCCCTACGGGATCCGATGCTTTTGCTGCACCTAAAAATGCAGCGCCTTGCCTCTGATCTCCGGAAGTGGAACTCCCGTTTGTTCGGTGATGTAAACCTATGGTTAAAAATTGCCTCGGAAGTAATTCTTTTGATTGACTGTGCTCAGGAAATGCGTGTCCTTTCCCCTCTAGAATCCAAACTTCATTCTGATCTCAAAAGGTTGGTACTTGGCCTCGCAGCAATACAACAGTCTAAACTCAAACAGAGAGCTCGTTTGTCTTGGATGCGCAGCGGGGATGCAAACTGACATTTTTTTCCACCTGAAAATGAACAACAGGAGAGCCAAGAATTTTATCACCTCCCTACAAGATAACGGGATTCTTTTCTCAGAACATGATGCTAAGGCTAGAATCCTCCATGAATACTACATCTCTACTGTAGGGAATCTAGGAACTAGATCGTGTAGCTTAAATTGGGCTGATCTTTACTCCTTCAACCCAAACCTAGACAGCCTGGATCAACCTTTCACAGTTGAAGAAATCAAGCAGGCCATCTTCGCTTTGCCCCCTGAAAAAGCCCCTGGACCAGATGGCTTCACTGGTGCCTTCTTTAAAACCTGCTGGAACACGATCAAGGATGACTTATGTGCAGCAGTACAACAGTTTTTCAATTAGAGCTCCCGGCACTTACATCTTCTAAACTCTGCACACATCGTCCTTTTGCCAAAAAAAGCTGATCCAACTTTACCTCAGAAACTACAGACCGATCAGCTTAACGCATAGCTTTGCAAAAATCATTACCAAACTCATGGCTAACAGGCTTTTCTTGCTCATGCTTGACTTGATTGATCTCAATCAATCGGCCTTCATAAAAAAAAGAGCACTCCATGATAATGTCATGTTTGTACAGGGTACAATCAAAGAGCTAAGAAGAAAGAAAACTCCATCCTGATTCGTAAAATTAGACATTTCTAAGGCCTTTGACTCAGTTCATTGGCCATTCTTGTTGGAGTTATTGCATCACCGTGGCTTTAGCTCACGTTGGATTCAGTGGATCTCCTAGCTCCTGTCGACCTCATCCTCCAGCATCATCCTCAACGGCATGCTGGGGCTGCAGTTTTCTCATGGCTGAGGGGTCCGGCAGGGTGACCCTCTCTCACCCCTGCTTTTCATTCTTACAGTAGATCCACTCCATAGGCTGTTTTCGATTGCTGTGCGCCAAGGAGTCCTGGCCCCCATTGACAATTTAAATCTGAAATTCAGAGCATCCTTGTATGCTGACGATGTGGGTATTTTCCTCTAGCATTGCCCCAACCATTTCACTTGTGCCAAAAGTATCTTGGAAGCTTTCGGAAATGCTTCTGGACTTCATGTTAATCTCTCAAAATCAGAACTACTTCCGATTTGTATTGAAGCTGGGCAAATTCAGGACATAACTGCAGCTTTTCCTGCAAAGCTCTCATCATTCCCTTGCACATACCTTGGCCTACCTCTACACCTTACCAGGCTGAAAAAGATACATCTTCAACCTTTAATTGACAAAGCAAGCTCCAAACTAGCTAGTTGGAAAAGCAAGATGATTAGCCGTGCAGGGAGAGAGACCTTTATCAAGTCTGTTCTGACGGCGATATCGATCTTCCATTTAACTATCCTCCATGAAAATAAATGGCTAATTAAGAGTCTAGATAAACTTCGCAGAGCAATAACAACGGCAATAACCAGAGAAGTCTTTGCTTAGTTAGCTGGGACGTTGTCTGTCGTCCAAAAGAGTTGGGGGGCCTCGGCATCCTGAACCTATCAAAGATGAGCCGCGCTCTTAGATTGAGATGGCTGTGGTTCCATAGAAAAGACAAAGACCGACCTTGGAATGGCTTACCGCTGCCCTGTAACACCCAAGACCTGAATTTCTTTCAAAATTGCATCTCATTCACAGTTGGAAACGGTGAGGACATTAGCTTCTGGAATGACGCTTGGATCACTCCAAGTCCACTCAGTGCTTTGGCTCCGGATTTATTCTCAATTTGCACTAAAAAGAACCAAACTGTCAAACAGGTCTTGCATCAACATTCATGGTTTCTCTGGATTAGACACCTTTCAACTCCATCCCATACTCGCCAGTTCATCGCTATTGCCAATCTTATAAGGCACACTACGCTATCCCTGATGATTGCGGATGGCATCTCTTGGAAGTGGACAAATGATGGATCATATTCCTCCAAGTCGGCTTATACAGCACAATTAGTAGGCTCGGTTCGTTTGTCCTGCCATCGAAACCTTTGGAAAGCTACAGCGGAACCCAAATGTAAAATCTTCACTAGGACACTGTTGAAGCAAAAAATTCTTACAGCAGACAATCTTCTAAGACGTGGTTGGAACTGCAATCCAATCTGCCCTCTCTACCTGCTGGAGTTTGAAACTCCAGATCATCTGGCCTGTCGATGTGAGTTCACTTCTCAAGTATGGAGCCGGATCCGGTTGAGATTTGGCCTCCTCCAAATTCCAAACCTTACTTCCTGCTCCGATGTGCAAGACTGGTGGTTTCAATCGGCCCAACTAACCCCTAAGAAAGATAAGCGGATTTTTAATGGCCTCATTATTTATACATGGTGGAACATTTGGAAAGAACGAAATCGTAGAACTTTTCAAAACATTTTTTCTTTTGTGCAGGCTGTAGTTGATTTTATTGTCTCTGACATAAACAACCTGCACATTGCTGTAACTCTTGCTATCTAGGCCCCTCTTTGACTTCCTGCTCTGCCGTTTTACACCCCCCTCCCCTCTGTAACTCGTGTGCACTTTACTGATGTATTTCCTTCTCCATTCTGAATGAATGAAAGCGATTCTCTCGCTTTATTTAAAAAAAAAAATTTAAGGGGGCTAAAAAACATGGAAAATTATGTTGAAAGCGATTCTCTCGCTTTATTTAAAAAAAATTAAGGGGGCTAAAAAACATGGAAAATTATGTTGAGAGTGGGATTTGAACCCACGCCCTTTCGGACCAGAACCTTAATCTGGCGCCTTAGACCAACTCGGCCATCTCAACTTTGCTACCTCGAATCATTCAATATAATAACTGAATAATAAAATACGGAGTTGGTAGTTGCTTGGGCCGGATCGATGCAAATACGGATAGAGACTTGGGAGTCGGGAGAGAGAGAGAGATGGAGATCGATATAGATATCGTCATTGATAGTTGGATACACTGCATTACACATGCACGGCGACACGCGCACGCGTCGCGTCGTCGCAGCCGAACCGATGGACTACGTGTACATTCATGCCGCGCAGACAGCACAGCAGTACACCATCATCTCGCTTCCCTGAAATCGTCACCATACTAACTGGTGCAGTACGATATATATATCACTAATCAATTGTAGTACTTAATATGGCGGTATTAATTAATCAGTAGTAATATAATATACATGCCATGAATGGCACGGTGCACTGCTAGTACGATCGTTGCATGCTATAAACACTGCATTCACCGAGCTCGGGGCCGCGGGATGCGGCACAACAACTAATTAAACACTAGACAGACGAGAAATTAAAATAACCAAGCTTAACAACATATATGCGTATGGACGTAGAGTACGTATATACTTTGTAGTAGTATAAGGTATATATGTAGCGCGCGGCCAACAACTGCATGCATGAATGCAGTATATATAGCTTCGCGCGTGGCAACTTATTTGGCTGTGGCGGCCATGATGTCCGCCGGGCAGATGGAGAGGTCCCAGATACTGATGCCGCCGTCGGCTTCGTCCAGGACCTCCAGGGACACCTCCTGGAACCCCTCCAGCCCGAAGTCCTCCGCCTTGGGCAGCCGCGTCACGTACGCCTCGAAGTCCTCCGGCGGCTGCAGCGCCATCGACGTGTAGTTGTCGTCCAGGTCCAGGAGATGATGTTGATGATGATGAAGCTGCTGCTGCTCTGAGGATGAGTTGGAGTTGGAGGCCTCGCCATCGCCGGAGTAGCTGCACGGCGTCTCTGGCTGCTGGCTAATTATGCACGGATTGTGGGGGATAGCAGCCTGCTGCTGTTGCTGCTGGTGGCCGAGGTTGAGGCGCGCGCAGTCGCCGTAGAGCGACTTGGCGGCGGAGTCGTAGGCTCGGGCCGCATCGTGGGCGGTGCTGAAGGTTCCGAGCCAGAGGCGGGCGCCGCGGTTGGGCTCCCGGATCTCGGCCACCCACTTGCCCCAGGTGCGCTGCCGGACACCGCGGAAGGCGCACCGCTGGTTCTCGGGGCCACCCTTCCCCTTCATGCACCCCTTGCGCGACCGCCGCAGCGGGCAGCACTTCTTCACCGCTGTCGACGCCCCCGCCTGCCCCTCCTTGCTTCTCGCCTTTTGCTTCCGCCGGCCCCAACAGCTCTCGCAGCCGCCGCCGCGCTCCATGCTACCGATACCCGAGAGGTCGAGACGTACCTCGCCTGTCCAGATAGAGGAGAGAGAGCGAGCGCGCCAACGGGTTGCCGTGGCCTCGATCGATAGATGGCCATGTATATATATGCGTGGTGGATGCCGGATTACACATGCGCCGCATGCACGGCGACACGCTCATGCGTCGCGTCGCAGCCTGGACAGATGGACTACGTGTACACGTGTGCTCACGCGCTCCGACCAAGCTGGAATCATACGCAGCAGCGAACCCGGCCCCCTGCAGACAACACAACAGAACACACCATGCATGTGTCAACGTACAAAGCTGCCAGAAGCTGTGCAAGCAGGCACGCAGGCGCAGCCCACACTTCTCGATCTCGTTATTAGTAACTGCTGTGGTGTATCGCTTGCACCGGAGCAAGTACTGTAGTAATTAATTTTGCAGTATATATAGGCTAATTAGCATTATACACTAATTTTGCAGTATATATAAGCTAATTAGCAGTATACACGCATAGCTCGTTCATACTCCCTGCGTCTCAGGATACAATAATGTAATTTCTATCATTTAAATTTTATTCTAAATATAACAACCTCTATGATCTCTTAAATCTTTCCATTTTATCTCTATCCTACTCTATTTATGGCTGACGCACAACAGTCTCTCTCCCCTTCTCCCTTCTGCTCCCTCCTCCACCTCAAAGCGGACGGACGGCGACCGGCGACTCCCTTGCTGCTCCCCACCTCCCCCTTCCCCCTTTTGCTCCTTAAAAAGTTCTTTATATGTCACTGCAAGTTCACGCGTTCTCTTATTATATGCCACTGACTCTCTCACCGACATGTGAGTCTCAGTACTACATGTCCGTGAGAGAGCCAGTTGTATATAGCAGATCGCGTTAACTTTTCATTGACATATAAAAAACTTTCCCTTTTTATAGTATACCATGATTATTTGTTTTTTAATGCTGGAGGGAACGTATACAAGACTAATATATTAAATACCAATGAAATTGTGTAAAAAAATATGAAAAAGTTGATTCTATCGAGATAATACTCATCCATCATCTCACAAAATTTCAATCCAAAACTCGATTAATAGATAAAAACAAATTAAATTCTAGATAGTGCGAGTATTATTAACACACAAATTTCTTATTTTTGTTTCAACTTATATAAATATAATTTAAGTAGCATGTTTGTGGAGTGTTATATCACAATATGTTCAATATTGCCAAATCTGCTAAAAAAATTCTCATGCCATTTAGTTGGGGTGCAAAGTATAGTAGAGTACATATCTCTTAAGGCATTCTCCAAACATGGGGCATTCATGGCCTCGATCTCCTTGAATTTTGAAAGTATGTAGAGAAAATTATAGACCAGACACAACAAAAACTGCTTAAAAAGCATAATTAATTTTCATTTCATTCATATGAAATTTATCTTCGTTTCAAGTGCGCGCTGGCCCCTGCTAGTTTCGAACTCATGCTCCGCCACTGTAAACGCACTAGAACAGTAAGAAATTAAAAGCAAGTTTAACGACATTATTGATGTATATGTGGATGCACACACGCACGCACATACGCATGCCTTGTGCCTTCCTTGATTCAGTAACAAGCTAGGTAACATATAGCAAGATTATTGTAGCATAGCGCGCGGCCAGACTCTGCATGCATGCATGCTGCAGCTAGCGGCGCGGCGGTAATTGTCGCCGGTGACCGGCGGGCTTAGTTGGTGGTGGCCGCCATGATGTCGGCCGGGCTGATGGTGAGGTCCCAGATGCTGAAGCCGCCGTCGGCTTCGTCCAGGAACTCAAGAGGCACCTCCTGGAAACTGTCCAGCCCAAAGTCCTCCGCCTTTGGCAGGCGCGTCATGTACGCCTCGAAGTCCTCGTGCGTCTGTGGCGCCATCAATGTGTAGTTGTCGTCCAGCAGCTGCATCTGAAGTTGTTGCAGTTGCAGTTGCTGCTGATGCTCGGACGATGTGTTGGAGCTGGAGCCCTCGCCGTAGAGGGAGAAGTTGCGTGGCGTCGTCGCTGCAGGCTGCATGATGTTGCTGTTGTACTGCCAATTGTTGGGGACGACTGCACCAGCAGGCAGAGGCAGAGCTTGCTGCTGCTGCTGCTGCGGCTGCTGCTGGCCGAGGTTGAGGCGCGCGCACTCACCGTAGAGCTTCCTGGCGGCAGAATCGTAGGCGCGGGCGGCGTCGAGCGCGGTGTTGAACGTGCCGAGCCAAAGGCGGGCGCCGTGGTTGGGCTCGCGGATCTCGGCCACCCACTTACCCCAAGTGCGCTGCCGGACGCCGCGGAAGGGGCAGCGCTGGTTGTCAGGGCCACCCTTGCCCTTCATGCACCCCTTGCGCGACCGCCGCAGTGGGAAGCACTTCCTCACCGCCGGCGGCGCCGTCGGGCGGCCAGCCGCCTGCACCCCCCCGCTGCTCGCATGTTGCTTCATCCTACCGCGAGAGCTCTCGCCGGCGCCGTGGAACGGCTCCATTCCACCGATACTCCTAACCGCGAGAGCGAGGGATCGATGATATGGCCTCGCTCTCGCCTTGGCTGGTATATATAGGCGTCACCGGGGGCGGGTGGCTGTTGCAGATGGATGCATGAGAGGAGCAAGGGACAATGTAGCTAGCGCATGCTCTCAAGATCGAGATAGATACATATACAGCTAGTAGGATCATAAAACCTTGCAAGATATAGATTTAGGCCCGGACACATGGGTTCTCATGTGGGCTCCACGGGTCTCCTCCCTGAGGCCACGTGGCATCCTGCCAGAGTTCGCAAAACCGTCGGGCGCAGTTTTTATCGTCTTGTCCGCCACCGGCCACCGTTTTGTAGAAATCAGTCTAGTAACTATAAACCTCAATCATTAACAACGTTAATCATAGTAATCGTCGTTTGGTCACCACCGGTAACGGTCTAAGAATAGTTTCGTTAACCCTGGTCCTCCCTCGGATGGCAAAGTCAGTCATGACTTCTCTCCTCGAAGCACGAGCCATCCGACGCCATCATATTTTGATTAGCATGTAGGAGGGATGAATATCATATCCCGTTTTGTCCAAAATCTCGGGAAGGCCCGCCATTTCGCTATCTCGGGCAAAATCTCATTAGGAGAAATTTAATTTTTGAACAAAATTTATTTAAATTTGAAGAAGCTTATCAAAATTCACCTAAATTTGAAGAAACTAAGATGAATCCAAAAATTTTGGCCTGGATAAAAATATCTTGGAGGGGTTGGAGGTGGTGATATCTCATGAGATATCGGCGAGATCTCTCCGAGAACATTATAAATGTAGTGCTTGTGGCTGACGTGGTGGGTCACCACATCTACGAAACCAACCGATCGCCTCTTATGGCTCAAATCTTCATAGCCGGAGCTTTTGAACTTTTTCTTCATGGGTGCAGTCCTAGGTTTGGCACGGTCTTCAACGTAGACTACATTGAAGTCCCATGACCGAAGATTTGAACGGTGACGCCTCAACATGTCGATATATGTGAAACGCGACTTCAACAACCAACAATCATAGAGTTGACGCGTGTAGTACACTTGGCATTACAATGTGCAACCAAAGCTATGATGATGCATCCATTAGGTAGAAAGGAATACACTATATGTACAAAGAACAAGGTTAGTTGTCTACCTCGATTGATATAATACACCAAGTTTATATAGGTTTAACCCTCTCTATGTCATGTTTCGTGTCTATATTAATCTAGTTAGCGAGTGTAAGATGATGTCTCGAGCAGGCTGGTGCATATAAGTTTACAAGCTTGATCGCTAGATCAATGATCTGTGTATCTAGGTTTTATTCGACGAGATTGCTATCTCATATTGGATGTCCTTGGAATAATCGTAGCTTGACTTATATATACGGGAGCTAGGGTTTACAATGACCAAATCAGTTAAGTTATGCCTAAGTTGTAGGAAATAACTTATATATCATCTAAGATTCTATAATCTAGAGGATTTTATCTCCTGCCAAATATTTAAAATATTGTCTTGCGAATATACTATAAGGAACAATAATATGGATAGCTATACATAAAATATTTTAATGTTGTATACCTAGGTTCGTTACTCGACACACTTCATATATCCAAGGATACAAATACATAGAATGTCGATTCATTACAAATTCATCTCCTTTGGAACATGCATGAGCCTATTGTATTGACCTCCTACGACAATTAAAATGGGAAATATAGCTAAGAAAGGAAACATGAAACCTTACCTTTGTCTCCTTAGCCTATTGCTATGTTTTTTGTGTTCTATCAATTTGTATTATAGATTCGATAGATGGATTCCTTGAGTAGTATGGAAACGTGTCTTTCCAACAAGTACTCATACACCCAAAACAAATAACATATGTTAAGCTATGAAAGGTAAGTCAGATGAATTAGTTATAAATGTTGAGAGTTTTAATCAATTTTTAATCGAGGAAATTATTACATGACAATTCTAAATTATTTTTCTAAGGAAAAAAGGTTTTATGACATCGGCGTAGGTCGACTCACTGTTGAACGGGCCTTGGATGCACTACGCGCACCACACATGCTTGGCCACAAGCAGTGGCGGAGCTAGACCAAAATGTAAGGGGGAGCTGAGCGGAGCGTCGCCATGTGGGAGTGGCGCTGGGCGAGGCGGCACATGAACATGCCCATTGTCATTTGGTGGCAAGCAGCAAGCCAAAAAAACAGTCGAACGCTAGAAATTTATTCAGATGCTACACTGTTGACACAAATGTGATCACAATTAATATATCTACATTCAGTACATTGCAATCTATATAAAGTTCAAATCTGCAGTCTAAAGTGCAAATTATCATGAAAGTTATTTAAAATCAATAAGATTCATTACACGATACCTTAGCCCCATTAGCCTTGGTTCAACACTCTCTCCAGGCCGAGATCTGTAGTACCAGCAACAAAAATAATAAGATTTTCATGTAAAAAAATACCTAATCAAAAACAAGAAATACTAAAAATACCAGACATCATCTAATTTCAATCCAAAAATACCTTTTTCTGAATACTGTAACATGCAATCTGGTTGGGGACGTTGGACGGCGTTGGTCGGTGGGCAGGGGCGCCAAGCGAGGTGCGGGGCAGCACTGCCAACGCTGGGCCAGGGAGAGGGGCAGCGCTGGCCGCTGGGTGAGGGTGCCGGGCGAGGCGTGGGGCAACACCGGGCAAGAGGGGAGGGGCACGCTGGCCGCTGGGCAGGGGCGCCAGGTAGGAGCATGGTCCCGGCGACGCTGAGCAAAGCGAGCGAGCAGCAGCATGGATCGCCAGGGCGTCGGAGCGCCGCTAGCTGGCGCGGGG
>KE371330.1:871655-883729 GCA_000418225.1 Zizania latifolia
TTTTGTGGTCATATGCTTGCTTTTCGCCAGGAGTCTGGTCAAGAAGAAGGATGGTGAGTTAGTGGAATCACATGCACAGGCAGCACCATCTTTTCGATCAGCTATTCAATTTGCAGCTACCATTGCTTCTGTTCTGGTATCTTCCCTCTATTCTTACAAAAAAACTGTGTGCGTTTGGGCCACCTTTGCTTGCAGATTATTGATGTATACGCATGGAGCAACTGGACAAAAAGCATCGGGGCATGGTGTGCATTTTGATAGGGTGTGGATGTTTGTTTCTTCAAGGTGGTGAGTGGAATACAGAGGGGATTGTTTTTTGGCTCTTCTTCCTCTGGCCATGTGGGAGTGCCATCCCGCATGATGAGAGATGAAAATGGGGTGGTGACTAGTTCAGAAACGGGACTGTTTTTTTGGTGCTATTTTGGCTTACTAATTAATTGGAAGTAGATGATCTCTTTGGGCTGTACCTACCACCTTTGCCTCACTTGCTTGGTTTTCTAGCAGTACATCGATTCTCTTGTATTCCTTCCCCCAAAAGAAATACATTTTAGGTCTAGGCAGACAGAAGTATTTAGTCCTGTGTCTAACTAAGGTTTGCAGCGGCAGTTGCTGCAGGTTCAGGCTCTGACTTGATTGGTTTTGTTTTGCTCTCATGCAAATTGTTTCATAGTATGCTCTAGAACCAGGTTTTAACTCTAGAATTTGGTAACTGGCAGTCTCTAGTTTATCTGTTACCGTACTAGCTTTGCTGATCAACGCTGATGACCTCAAAGCAACACAGCCGTGCAGCAGCCGTTCGGTGTTGTCTTATTTGTCAGACATGTCTTCAGAAATTGTGCCTGATCTGGCATGTAATCAAGGACATGGTCAAATGCTTTGGCATCATCATGCCCTGTTGTCTGGTAGAACATGTGCTGATATCAGATGAATCATATAGTTGACAGAGTCAGTAGTGCATGCTGCATAGTCAGATTGATTTGTCGATTTTGCTGTGATAAAGAAATCTAACATGAGACAGGGTAGTTCTGCACTTTTGATCGGCTCATCAATCAGATTTCTTAATTAATCTGCTCAACAGGAAAAGTGCCACTGCGGCATTGTCGTCAGGTCGCCAACACCATGGGCCGATTGTGTTTATGGGCCGTAGATGGGGTTAGCCTGTCCTAATCCAGTCCAGGAACACTTTGTACTCCACTGTTTTTGGCAGATGTGATTGTTGCAGTGGCAGTGCAATTAATGAGCTCGCAGGGGCATACTGGCGTGTACGCCTCTGAAACTGTGATACCACCTTATCACTGTGCAAAGATATGGGCGTCTCCGACCCGCCTCTTATTACGTAGCCATATATAGCGAGACAGCTAGGAGCAAGTCCAAATTTTAAGACATGACACAATCATATGACACAGCCCAAGTTATTAATTCGTATAATTAAGGAACTCGAAGTACAATTTGTGAATTCGACGCAATCAATGTGCGAATCATCGGCCGCCTCCCGTACTGTGTACTGTACAGATCAAGCACACCACGACACCACCAACATAAATTAAGCTCTGTACACGTACATATGATAGCGATCGCTGATCACACTTAAGGGGAAGTATTAGGTTACTGCTTAGTTGCGCATCACTGGCTCTCTTCTCTTGACCCTGACCAGGAGCCCATTCTTCATGTGGAGTATGACTGACAGCCTCGGCTCCACGACGTGTCCCGGCACGACGTCGACGGCGAAGTTCCACGCCATGGCAGCCGCCGTGACCTTCATCTGCACCAGCGCCATCTCCTTGCCCAGGCACGTCCTCGGCCCCGAGTTGAACGCGACGAACTTGTTGGACGGCACGTACCGCAGCTTGCCGTCCTCCGTGATCCACCGCTCCGGCCTGAACTCCCTGCAGTCCTTGCCCCACACACGCTTCATCCTCCCCATGGAGTAGTAGAACACCAGTACCTTGTCGCCGGCCATCACCTCGTGCCCGCTCGGCAGCACGTCGCCGGCGGCCGCAGCCTTGTGCTCCAACGGCACGGGTGGGTACAGCCTCAGCGACTCGCACAACGCCGCGTGCAGGTACAGGAGGTTCCTCACCTCGCTCGCGTCGAAGGTCACCATGACGCCGTTGCCGTTGCCGGGGAAGAGCCGCGCCTCCTGCTGCTTGCGAGAAGCAATGGGCGCCAGCTCCTCCAGGAGCTTCTGCTCGACACGCGGGTTCGTGGAGAGGAGGTAGAAGAACCACGACAGCGCCGAGCTCGTCGTGTCGCGGCCGGCGACGAGGAGGTTCATCGCCATGTCCCTGATGTACACATCGGCGTCGGCGCTGCCCGCGATCTCGTCGTCGCAGATGAACGACGACAGCAAGTCGTCCACTGGTAGCATGTCGCCTCCTTGTCTAGGCTTGCCGCCGTCGTCGGCCCTGCGGTTTCCGATGGCCGACGCGACGAAGCTCTCTACCGTCCGCCGCGCCGCGGCGTTCCTCTTCTCCTGCCCTATCCCTAGCCATCTCATCATCTTCCAGCACGACACTGGCATGACGTGCCGGAGGAAAATCGTCCGCAGCACGTCGTCCATGGCGCGTGCGAAAGGAACCTCCGGCAAGCCGACGTCGAGGCAGCCGGGGTCGACGCCGAACACCACGTGGCACGTCGTGTCCAGCGACCACCGCGTGAACACGTCCTGCAGGTCACAGATCTCACCGGCGTCGGCGACGTGGGCGAGGAAAGGCAAGAGGCTCCTCTCCACCTTGTCGAGGCTTGACCTCGACACGAAGGCGCGGAACCGCGGCGTGGTCATGAGCACCTGCGCCTTGTTCCTCTGGCGGCGCCACTGCTCGCCGTCAGAGTTGAAGATGCCGCCGCCGAGCACGTCGCACATCTCGCCGAACACGTCGCCCTTAGGGTAGTTGTCGAAGTTGGAGGTGAAGATGTGGCGCACATTGTCCGGGTCGCAGGTGACGAAGAACCGGAAGCCGGCGAGCCAGAAGCGGCACTGGAAGTTGAGCCGCGAGGAGGCCAGCAGGACGGTCACGCCGTCGAGCAGCCGGTGCATGTTGGCGACGATGGCCGGGAGCACGCCGACGATAGGCCACTGCACAACCCCTATGTTCCTACAACTTTTCATGGATTTGAGACGACGATACCGGCACAAGATCACGATCACGCAGGTTGATGACATTAGAATCTGCAAAACGAACAACAAATCCATCTTGATCACCATGCATGCAATGCAGCACGTAGCTCCACCTATAGTGCAGTTCAGTGCGGTTCTTGCAGCTGCTATTTCATGGAATATTCAGGTGTTTATATATGCGAGTCCCAGGGCCGGCCATCGTCACAGTACGTAGACGAAACAATTAATGCGATATTCTCTCCCACCAGTTAACAGAACGGTTTGATTGATTGATCGATGGCCATCATGATGATCCCAAGATGCTCATTTGCACCTCTATAATCGCTGTATAGTGATATCAGGATGGCGCAGCATGAGCGAATTATGTCGCTAACAGTAGAAGGTAGCATGCGTGCATGGGCTCAGCGCTCGTAATTAATTAACCTCCAACCCTTGGCGGCAACCAGGTGTGCATGCAAGCTACAGGCCGCCAAGCTACGGTGTAACGCCATGCAAAACAGATCATCGTATCGACGGTCGAGAATAATTGTAGGTAGGTTGCTGATCAGATATCTATCAATCAGCAATTTATTTGTAAGCATGGGTGCGTTGCATGATTAATCGGCCGTACACACGCAATAGCTCCATCGCTTCTCGATCTCCTCCCAATGCAAGGACTGTTGTTGGCCGCCCACCGATCAGCTTCCCTAAATCATGGTAACTAAACTGTTTAGCGTGCTTTTCAATCCTCTTTTTTCGTTGGCCAACGATTTGGGCTAATCGGTATAGCCACTAAACTAAATTGATAATGATGATAATTGTGTTAACTGGCATGTCGATCAACATCGATAACCGGTCTTGTAACGGTTTGAGAAACCCTACACCGAACTATGTTAGAAAGGACGGGCATAACAGTTCTTAGTGAAGGATGTCACGGTTGTCACTCTTATTATGTTACTAATGACTCACGCATATATGTCCATTACTATTGGTCAATTAGTGACAGATATAGATATGCATCCATCACTAACGACTGGCCATTAAATACAGGGTGTACTCTATGTCCACCACTAAATATGGTCATTAATGATAGATATAGGTGTTTGTATGTCACTAATAGTCGATCATTAGAGATGAAGAATTTTGTTTCACCCCGTTCCATTTTTTCAGTTTAGTTTAGTTCATGCGAGGGTGGCAACGGTAGCGGTGATCAGATTCAAGACAGATGGGCTCTTTTTGTTGTGGTCGTCATCGCTTTGAATTGCTTCACATGTGGTCGATGGTGACCGAGAAGGAGGAAAGGAGGTGACATTGATGTAGGAGAGGAGACAGCAGTAGCGGAGGAGAGATATGATGGCGATGAGATACATGGAAAGCAGCTCGATGGTAGGAAGCTCGAAGTGACACCTACCGTCGTAGGTGGATCTCGGGGTGTCGCTGTGGAGTGGAGAAAGTGAAGGAGATAACGAAGAGTGGATATGTGGAGAGTGGAGAGGGGGAGATAGAGATTTTTATAGTAGGGTTATGTGTATTTAGGCAAATATTATTTTAGTCATTTAAATATTTGAAATCATCAATAATAATTTTATGGAATGCACCCATTATTAAAATTATATTATTATGTATGTTTTGACAACGTCACTAAAAACATTAGTGCAACGACTACCTGGCCAGCATGCATGTAGCTCAACACGATCATCGGCGCCAGCACGGCACGCATCGCGACCAGCTGCGTGCTGATCAGGCACACTTGCTGCTCTACAGGACTGGCCAATCATGCGAGAGCTCTTTTTTGTAAGCAGGCGGTGACACTGTGGTGGCACTGCATATTGCATAATCGCCGCCTACTACTGCACGTTACGTGGTCACCACCAGCATGGGCGCACCGCGCACGCACACGCAGGCAGGCGGGTGGCCGTGTGAGCATGCCCAATGGTAGCGGTCGACATTGGGCCCATCCGAGGAAAGTACTAACCAATGGTAGGGCCCAGAATACACCGTCTTGGCCCACTTAAGCTCAGCTCCGAATGAAAAGCCCATTTAGGCCTACTTTTAATCTGGGTCGTTATCGATGATAGCGATCGAAAATTGGGTGTCGGTGGCCCATCAAATAAAAGAACGGCTGGCAAGGCGCAAAATACACCGTCGTCGGCCCATAACTTACTTTGGGCCGGGCATGGGTACGACGGAGGTAAGAAAGGTTAGGCCCATCACGACCCCAACCCAAATGCGCAAATGTGGGCCGCTCTTAGTGTTTTGCACGCCTAAAACAGATTGTCTTTGCATGCCGAATTGGGCCAGCATAGTGTGTGCCCTCATGTCAAGCACGGGCTAACAAGATTAACAAAGCCGTTTCCGGATTACACAGCCGGTTAACAGTAACCAGTTTAATTATCATGTTATTAACATGGTTTAGTAGTTATTAAACTGCTTTCTACGAACTGTTTCGTAACGATCAAAATGATACACGTCTCGGTCTCGTCCAAGAGAGTACGGCACACATATGACATGCCCATTTCCCGTGATGTGCATTCGTGAACGGCTAGCAGCACGCCACATCGGTGACGACGTCGTATTATAATATATCGCTTCGCGTTTGTGGCCTCGTGTTCTCATGTGCTTGAAGAGTGGCACGGTCGCTACAATCGGCTCGTACAGATTTTGGGGCGACATGTAGTCGCCGTCTTATCACATGCCCCACAATTGATTCCACGGTCAATCTGTATACTCAATACTCTTCCTCCATTATTTTATATTATAAATCATTTAATTTTTTATCATGCAGACTTTTTAGATTTTGATTAATTATAAAAAAATATACCAACAACTAAAATATCAAATTAGTTTACTAACTATAACTATGTATTTCTTTGATATTATATATGCTAATATATTTTTATTTAAATTTTATATAAATTCGATAAATTTGACATAGATAAAGTTAAGCTTTTTTAATATGAAATGGAGGAGGAAGTATATTATTGCAAGGATTTAATATGAAAGGTGCAGTTCTTAACTGGTGTAGTTTATTATACGGATTGAAAATGGAAACTAAGTTTCGTCCTTGATTGCTATTACATAGTCAGCTCCTGTCATTTTTATGACATGGTAATTGTGACACGCTAGACGACGATGCATGCTGCATTCAGGAGACTACGATTGCATCTACAGCGAGCTGTGCCATCCGTTGCTTTTGTTATTATTGCCCGTTATCTGTTTACGATATCGATATCGATAATATAGACACGTACGATCTACAATCTATGCACTCGTTTGATTGTTAGTTTTTTAATTTATGCATCATGTGGCTACACGTAAGTATTTCTCATGTACACGTACGATATATATGACTTACGAATATCCACGACATCTATAATAATTGGGCACACTACGGGAATCTACAATATAATATATGCACTCGTTTGATTCTTATTTTAATTTTTAATTTCGTATCATATAACTGGACGAAAGTATTTCTCATGTATAAGCATGATATATGTTTTATGATACTTTGAAAGCTCTCGTGTTTTTTCTGTAGTCGTTGATTAGATAAGTTATACGGCAATGGCCGTATATTCCATAAGTGTTGTGAACAAATCTAAATTTTAACTTTATTATCCCTTTTCAAAGTCTGCATACTTGATATTTATTAGTTAAGAATTAGTAATTATTAAATTATAAAAATCTATAAGTGAGAGTCCAAACAGAATGTAACTCGGTTTTTATTAACAAAAAAATTCGGAATGGTTAAATTATAATATGTATATATAACTCCAGCGTGAATAAAACTCGGTATTTATAGATAATCGGTGACAGTATATAGCTGTTGTTAGAAACAAAAGGACAATCAAGTACAGTTTATTAAAAAAACATGGAATCTAGCATGCACACAGAAACAAGTAGGTACTGTACACAGCCTAAACAAATAGACTGATAAGACAACCTAACCAATATACACCCGTTTGCTTCTCTCTCCTCAACTCTCAAATTCAAACAAATAGTTATAGAAACTTTTAAAAGTAGACTTGACAACATCGATATACTACAAATATAACATCCAGTAAAATTTCAATTACAAATCTAATAATCTTCATATTAAAAAAGAAAAACAAACAAATTAATTTGGTCATACCATGTCCTTCCTCCGTCACAAAATATAGTGTATTTTGGATTTTAAAATCTGTTCCAAATATAGCAATTTAGTACTAGTAAAATATACTCATTACTCTATCTAAATACTTCTGACCAATACTCACTTATATTGAAAAGAGTATTATAGTCTTTTTATATATCTTCTTAATAATAGTATAAGAATAAAAGCTATTCTAAATTATTTTGGGCACGCGCACACATGATTTGCGCCGTACTAAATTAAACCAGCAAGACGCCAACCTGGTTGTAAAATTCCAAAATTATACATTTTGATTAATAAATTATACGTGGAAAACTATTGCGGGAAAAACTATAGGAGACAAATAAAAAAACTATCAGATGATTATATGTACAAATGTAACACGTATTTACAAGCACTTTTACGCATCATGTTAGAGTAAAACTATCATATACTTATTTGACTATAATGCTATCCTTTTTAGTTTGTTTTTTGAATTATAGCCCACCAAACCTTAGTTTTACTCAAAATTCTTATAAATATATTTATTCGAGAAAATGTCTAACTCCGAGCGACCGCTAAGAGTAACTAAAGCCAAATAGTCATGTTTGTTATAGTTCTACCTCTGAGATTAATGCTTTATCTGATGTTTGAGTAGTATACTAAAATAGTTTAAAATTTTATTTTTAGTCTAAAATAAAATTAGATTGTTCAACTAAATATACTCAATTTATTTAAAGTTGTAGATCTAGAAATTTTTAAGAAAGATTTAACCGGTTTTAAAAATTTCCGAATCTGACAAATCGATGCGTACGTCCAGACAATGCGCCACCATTGCCGGATAAAATAATGTTCGACGTTATGCGCGCCTTCCTTCCTGCTCGGACTGCTGTTCCTGCTGTTCAATCATGCCCATATCCATGGGCCCATCCATCTGAACATCCGTCGCTTTTGCAACAAAACCTAAGCATTATGCACGGAACTTTAAACTCTACACCAGAGAGATTTATTCGAAATTGCGTCACTTAAAAAACGGTAAAGAATAAAACGGCAGAAGGTGGCATGCCGTGGTCAGCAAGGACGACACAAATTTGCCACGCTGCCCTCCACCAGCCACTAACTTTGCACCGCTCTGTTAAAATATAAAGCAATTTACTTATCTTTCTCTATTAATTTAAGTTTTTAAATTAAATTAGTTGGTGCACATACATTAATACAGTATTAGAGCTAGATATTTTTTTCTATCAATTTAAATTTTTAGGTGGTCACGCTATACATCACCGTCCCCACTCTCTTCTTTCACTGTGGAATGAGCTTTGTTACCTTTAATCAAAAAGGGTGCGTGTAGAGTTTGATTCCCTGTCGCCAAATGTATTTACACATATAATCATACACCATTAACCCTAAACCTTAAACTCGATGTTGAGAAAGGCTGCGGGAGCAGTATCAGAGCAACGCACGTTCCAACGAGAAAAGGCAAATAAAAACAGCTTTTGTTCGAAACACACGTTCTCTTCCTGCTCTACCAGTGCAATCAATAATATGTCCTGAAAAAGGAGCAGAAACACCTCTCCTTTCATGGATATCTGTTACTCCGTACGGAGTAAGAGGTACAAAAACGCAGGAGGCATCGGTACCTTTTTTCAGCGCTGTACTTTTTTCAAGGACGTGTAGATTTGACCGGACAAAATAGGAAGAGGACGTGTGTTGCTGTGATTGGACCAGAAGCTGACTTTATTTGCCCCGTGGGAGAACATCAAAACTCCTCGGATTGGCCCAGGCTCATGCAGCGAACTCCCCGAATAGATTAACTCCACAACTAGAAAAAAGTGTCGGCGACCGGATTGGTGATCTATGAACTCGTTTTAACGATTAAAATTAATATGAAGCATCAATTCACAACTTTATTTCTTTTAAGTTTACTTATTTTGAGCATTAGTCTAACATGCTGTGTTTAAAACCCATTTATCTTAATTTTTAGGACCGAAGTAGTATAGATTAACACTCATATCACTGCCATACATATACATACCAATGAATACTGAAACGACATACGTGTCACCTACGTGTAGCTCTCAAACCACGTGGGTAGTCGAGCACAGCCAGACTTGAGGTCGTTTTTTCGCTGACGTTGCCGGCGAGGCCTCGACGAATCCAGCCATGGGTCATGAGCTTGACATGGCAGCCCTCCTCCTAACCGTGACAAGGAATCCATCTTTCATGTGGAGAATGATGGACAGCTTCGGCTCAACGACGTGTCCCGGGACGGCCTCCACGGCGAAGTTCCACAGCACGGCCGCCGCCACGGTCTTGAGCTGCACGAACGCCATCTCCTTGCCGAGGCAGGTCCTCGGGCCGGCGTTGAAGGAGATGAACTTGTAGGACGGCACGTACCGAAGCTTCCCTTCGCCGGAGATCCACCTCTCTGGCCTGAACTCCATGCAGTCCTTGCCCCAGACGCGTTCCATCCTGCCCATGGAGTAGGAGAACACCAGTATCTTGTCGCCCGGCTTCATCTCCTGCCCGCTGGGGAGCACGTCGTGGGCGACCACCGCCTTGTGCTCGAACGGCACGGGCGGGTACAGCCGTAGGCACTCGCACAGCGCCGCGTGCAGGTACACCAGGGCCTGGAGCTCGCTCGCGTCAAAGACCACCATGCCGTCGCCGCCGCCGCCGCCGCCGGCATCCTTGCGGGAAGCGATTGGCGCCAGCTCGTCGAGGAGCTTCTGCTCGACGCGCGGGTTCTTGGAGAGGACGTAGAAGAACCAGGACAGCGCCGATCCCGTCGTGTCGCGGCCGGCGAGCAGGAGGTTCACCGTCGTGTCCCGCAAGAACACATCGTTGCCGTCGTCGTCACAGATGAACGATGACAGCATGTCGGCCGAGTCACTGATGCCTTCTCTGAGCTTCTCCGCCCTGCGCTTCGCGACGATCTCGCCGACGAACACGTCGATCGTCCTCCGAGCGACGGCCATCTTCTTCTCCTGCCCGACCTCTAACCGCGACATCAGCTTCCAGCACTTCATCGGGAAGATGTGCCGGAGGAAGAGAGTTTCAAGAGCGTCATCCATGGCACGTGCGAAGGGAATCACCGGTAGGCCGATCCCCACGCAGCCAGGGTCCACGCCGAAGACGAGGGTGCAGGTCAGATCGAAGGTTAACCTCAAGAACAGATCGTGCAGATCACAGCGTGATCCTGCGTCAGCCACATGCGCGAGGAAAGGCAGGAGGCTCTTATCCACCTTGTCGCGGCTGCACCGTGCGGAGAAGGCGCGGAACCGAGGACCGGCCATATGCAGCTGGGACAGCGCCCTCTGGCGCCGCCACGACTCGCCGTCGGCGTTGAAGATGCCGCCGCCGAAAACGTCGAAGATCTCGGCGAACTCGTCACCTTTGGGGTAGTTGGCGAAGTTGGACGTGAAGATGTGTCGCACGTTGGCCGGGTCGCAGGTGACGAAGAACCGGACGCCGGTGAGCCCCGCTCGGGCTTCGAAGCTGTGGTATGTGCCGGCGAGGACGTCGGTGGCCCAGTCGTGGAAGCGGTGGAGGTTGGCGATCAACTCGACGAGATGACCCATCACGGGCCATTCGGTCGGCTCCGAAGGACTTTTTTTCTTGGATTGGAGGTGACGGTAGTAGACGATGAAGCAGCAAAGGATGGAGAAGATCCCCACGAAAAAGATGAGCACATCCATGGCTAGCTAGGAGCTAGCTCAGAGAAGATGAGTGCCGACTGATCAGTGATCACTGGTGCAACACGGGCTGCTTCTTTTGTAGTAGTTTTATTGCACCCATGATCGATGAGTGCATGATGGAATATATATAGATTAGAGATATTATTTTTGTTCAAAGCTAGTTGAGGTGTTTCGATCCGATCATAGATGAGGCTGTTTGTCCATTATTGGTGTTAATTGTTACTCCGAGTTTTTTCTTAGGCAGTCCACATTAAACTGAATGAATGCGTGTAGCTATATACGATAATATATCATCTAAAATCTGTGGTCATAATTTACGTGCGGTCACATCTTACGATTATCTAGCGCAGCAGAATTCGTTCAGCACACAAATAAATTCATTTCTGGAAAACCATATTGGAGAATCCATATAAGCAATCTAGCCAGCAAATCATGGTCGTGTATATCAAAGGATTTCCATCAGGCACAAAACAGAGGATGGACGACACTTTCGATGCTCTATGCAATGGTTACGAATCATACAATTTTTTCCTCTATTTTAGGAACTTATAAATACGTTATTTGCTATTTTTAGTCTTTGTTTGACATGGTTTTTTTAGAGCTGATCAAAATTAGCCCAAGAAATACTAGATCTAGTGTGTAGATGGATTAAAGAGCATCTATTGAGTATTGTAGTATTTATTTTTTTTAAATAAAAGTTTGAATCACTTTATTTTATTATATAAACTATATATTTAGTGTGGATATTGGAGTTCAAATTTGAAGTTGATACGATAAAATAAAATTATTTAAACTTTTCTTTTAGTCAAAAAACAAAAGACAAACAACTCAACTAAATACTCTTGATTCATCCATAACTCTAGATAGAAGATTTTTTTAAAGCTATGTTTATCAAACTCTAAAAAATCATATAGCTAGAACCGTGACAAATACAAACTAAGTTGTTCGAAATTTTTTAATTCATCTAAAACAGTCTTATCTTCTGACACCTAAAATTACACGTGATTGAGAGACCAGGCATCATGCATGCGTTGTTGACTTGTTGATCAACTGGTCGTGACTCGTGAGTCGTGAGTACGGGAGAGGACGAAAGAAAAGGGGCCGGACCGGGCCAAAGGGATCCAATGCCTCCCCATCTCCCTCCGCCGTCTGGCCCATAACCAGCGCAGCC
>KE371330.1:898762-911044 GCA_000418225.1 Zizania latifolia
CATTGCCTTCAACAGAAGGTTCAACCTTAGAAGATTCCCCCTACAAAGGTGTGCGTCTGACAGCTGAACAGAGAAAGGAAAAGATCCACAGGTACATAAAGAAAAGGAACGAAAGGAACTTCAGCAAAAAAATAAAGGTAATATTAAGCATTTCAAGTATATAATTAGCATGCATCTTACCAATTTTATTGTACTGATATAAAAAAATGCAGTACGCTTGTCGAAAAACCTTAGCAGATAGCAGGCCTCGTGTCCGTGGAAGGTTTGCCAAGAATGAGGAACTCTGTGAAGCAACAACATCAAGCTCCCAAAATCTTGAACAATATGAACAGACCGTAAGTTTTCTATGTATTAGACTGCCATATCAGAAACTATAGACCAAGGTTAGCTGGAAATATTGACAGATAATAAAAAATGCAAGGGAAAGTTTACCTTAGCCTTAGAGACAATTCCTCAAGATGGCCATATAATCATCTAGTCATTTTCTCCATTCCCACACAGTCATAGATTAAATATTTAAATTTATATTGTTTTTATATATACCTACCTATACTTAGTTCAACCATTTTGTTTTCTCAGGTGGACATGAAGGGAGAAGACATGCTTGATTCTTCTGATATTCTGGCACATTTGAGTAGCATGAATTCCTACAGCTATAAGTACAACTGCACTGTGGATTCTTGGATATAATTCTGATATATCACACAAATTAAAGTTTGTTCCCTTCCAGTTGTGCAATCGTTAACCATAGTTTTCCCTTGCTCCCAGTAAAATAAGATTTAAGCCTTAGAAGCTCTAGCAACAAGAAAAACTTAGACCAAGTTATTGTAGATCTGGTGTATCGTATTAATATGTGCTCACCTGTTGCCATTCTTACAACTGAGAAAGAGAGAGTTCTCCAGAATAGTGATTTGTAAATAGAACTGTTTACTTGTCTCAATAGACTCCAATAAAAATAAAGAGTTTCTCGCAATTTTTCCTTGCTCTAAATCCAGACTTGATGTACTAGAATTATACATGGGAAAGTTTCAAAGTAATACAACAGTCATAACACTGGCAATATCGGCATTATCTTAAAGCATGGTGAAGCCCAGCTAGTGTTTATCATCCTTACTTGAACAAGGCCCACAAATCAGAATCCAGTCAAAAGACAAGATGAGTAATTCAGAAGCAGATTGCAGGTCATAAACCTCTGCTGTTTCTACTCACATGGTATGTTGGTGAAACATATTGAAGAGCAGGGGTGCAGAACTCAAGCTGATTTAGCAATAAAAGATCACTTTATTTTGGGAGTGTTTTTACGGTTCTTGTGGAGGTACCACGAGGTGTCACGTTTTTAGTGTATATTTTGGCACCTTCTAGTACCTAAGGCACTGGGGGTACCCAAGGACCATAAAATCACTCTTATTTCGGGGATAGAACAAAATGTACCCATGTGTACACTGTCCAATTCATGACAGGGACAGTAGCTCCATTTAACAAAGGTAACTGGTTCAATGTCAGTTTCAACACCAGGAGGAAATAATCTAAATAGTAACAAAAACAATCAACAGATTTCAGGAACAATCTTGGCCTCCTCTCTAGCCGAATTATACATAGTATGGATTTAGTAATGCTCAACACTTGTAAGTGCTAGCCACTGCAAAAATAGACATCTGCTTCCATTTGAGTTATCGAAGCATAATTCTACAAATTGAGAAATACACAGTTGCTTTAAGGCAAATATTTATATCTAAAGATAAACCATGTTTGTTTATGAAGTATAAGCATTCTACATCAGGTCCCAACCAAAATTCCAACCTAAAGATTAAATATTTTAGGTAGCCAAAGTGAAAGTGAAACGATGCTCCAAATTGTGGCAGCTATTTTAAACTAGTGCCATTTCCACATTGCAGTTCTCCATTTTGGCAGAATTGCTACCAGTATCAAAATCCCAAACTACAGCTTACTCCAGCTCCAATTGGGTTCTTAAGTGGGACTAAAAGAGAATCTAGACACCAACAGTCAGCATCACCAAAAAATCATACCAAGATATCGTTTTTGTTTTCAGAAAAGTTTGTGACCATGCATCGATGCATAACTCCATTGATGAAGTCCATACAGTTGACCAGAGATACTGTTGCACAGTTTCCTTACTCCTTAGCCAAGCTTAATTAACATATAGGAAAAGAAGCAAGCAATCGACCAAAATTGAAATACATCTCTACATATATCTGAAATATGCAATTGTACAGCAATTTTCTGCGAAGTGCTACTCACAAATGTGTGGCGTCAGGCACAGGCAGCAAGGCAGAGTAAGTCTGAGCCTTGTCGCCGCTCGAAATGTCGCCCATCTCCATCCATCCCAACAACTCCGGGATCCAGGAGTACAACTTGGGCTTCAGATTTGCTATAGCGAACTAAGAGTAAACTGCTCGGCCGGGTAAAGCCGAGAAACCGCACGCATCGCCCCCGTCGGCCGCCCCAGCATCGGCCGACGACCCACACGGCGACCTCGGAGAGTCGGAGGCAATGACGGCTACTTTGACGACCACCCCGAGCAAGTCGACCCCATTCCTGACTTGAGGATTGCGAGGGCCGCGATGCTGGTGGGGGACGCAACAGGGGGCGGTGCGGCAGCCGCGAGGCGGAGGAGCGACGCGGCGGCGAACGCGGCCTTAAGGCGCTTGTCGGAGGGGAGGGAGTGGAGGCGTGCGGGCGGCCTTGGAGGCGGCGAGGAGGAGGCGAGCGGAGAGGAGGAGGCGGCAAGCGCGCGGGGGCGGGAGAGGACTGAGGAGGAAGAGCAGCCGCGCGCCGACCGCTACGCCGAGCGTGGAGGTGACGGCGGCAGCCAGCTTATACGGCGGAGCCATCGCGGGCAGTAGCAGGCCATAGGAGAGGAAAGCGGCGGCGGGTTCGCTGCGAAAGGCCGCGGAAAAACCTTCCCGCCGACCGCCGAGGTGAAAAAGGTAGGAGGATAGTATTTGACACCCTCGTAGTCACCAGGCTATAGGCTATATGTAAAACTATTTATATCAATAAAAATATATTTAGATCATAAAAACACAAAATAAGAAAAACACTTATACAGTGTTCTAGTAACGGACTGGTTGTTACGTTGGTTTTCGACCGTTTTGTTAACTATCGGTGACCCAAATAGAAAGAATTTGTCCTTTTGTCTCAATGACATATGAGTCATGTAGAAAGATAAATTTTTATTTTTCTTATAAATGGAGATTATATGATCAGATTTTTTTTAATAAATAAATTGTTTACCATACGGGTAATGGGAATGGCTGTAGCTGATTGATTTTATTCAGAGGATGTACGCTCGTGTAAGTACCTGATCCTGGATTCCTGGTGATGATTGACCAGCTGATAAAAGCTTAGTGCTCTGAAGTCTGAACAACTCTGAACCATATTCTGCTAGACTGCTAGTACTGTGGTTGATTGCCACGCAGCTAGTCAACACGCACGTAACAACAGCACTTCTCCCGGTACACTTGTCTTTGACGAACTTGCAAGCTACTGACTCCCCTTCAAACCAATAATCATTAACCAATCGCCGTTCTTAATACTGCTTATTATAAACTCTGGCATTGAAACATCAGCCGCCTTGCCTGCATGTGTGGTCATTAGTAGGAGTACTATCTTGTTGCGAGTTTCCGGCCACTTCCCAAGGATTATGTCCAGGCCGGCAAGGAAGACGATGATAGATACATTTCCTCCGAACAGAAGTTATGATCTGTCGGTTGGCACAGCTACAGATGTAATTTTTTTAAAATTGGTCAAATATGGTTTAAAGAAATTTTGAATTTAGAGCAGATAGATTAAAAGTATTTAGTTAAGTCATCTAGTTTTAGTTTGAATTAAAAATAAAAGTTTAAACCACTTTATTTTACCTTACAAACTGTACATCTAACATGAATCTTAGAGTTTGTGTTTTGTCAAACATGTCCTGAATTTCATGTTAAATTAGTGAAAAATGTATGTTCTGTTCAGTTTGTCTCATCCAACTTAAAATGTTGCAGATCAACTGTGTAATATAGTATATTGGTGTCATTGGACTCATAAAATTCTTCTATGTTTTAAGTTTTCTAGGTGTTATTTAGTGTTTTGTGTTCTTCTGACCGGAGACGAGATGCTGCAAAATGGGCAGATTCTCCACACAGGCTTACAAATGATGAAGTGATATGTCGACCAAATTACGACACTAATGTCATATTCACGTCTCATTTGGCCACCAACCAAGGTTTGAAATAGTACGTGCAAATATCATCACTGCACAACTAATTCTCCCTCGCATCACTCTCCAGCAACCACAAACAAATCGAGAGGAACAAAAATGCCGTCAAGTCAAGAAAGAGAAAAAAGATTAGTATGGTACTACTATTTGATTAGATAGTGGTCTTCAGGAGTAGGATCCAAAGGTTCAATTCAGGCGATGCGATGCGATGCGATGCTGAAACCTCAAGGCACGGACATTATCAGCCAGAGCAGACTGGAACGAGTGGCGATGGTAGAATTTACCATCAGAGCTGCTGTATTTCATGGTAAATCCTTCGCCGGCACGTCGGTAATGCTTGTCGCTGTCGTCGCTTTGATCGATCCACTTGAGGATGTGAGCTGAGATCTTCCACTTACAGGCGCCAGAAACCACTCAAGGTGGCTGCCATTGCCAATGCCATGGACTCATGGAGGTCGTGATTAGTGAAAAAAAGTTATCTTTGTAGTAGTAAATTTGGAGCTAACTTACCTGACGCATGCTAAGATCGATGTCCCTGTCTACCACAGCAGGAACGCACTGTCCTAGTTATTGGTCATGCCTTGCAGTGAACGTTGGGAGCCAACTCAACTCCCCCATTGATCCGTAATTAAAATTTGCATCTTTCCAGGTCAAGATAGCATTAGCATCCCCTGTCTGAAAGGGAGATGCAGCATGATGGAGTCAGAGATGAGCAAAAGATCATCGACTCTTTGAGTTGTCTTTTCTGTTTTTTTTTCTTGAAAAGAGTATTAAAGAATCATATCTTCCCGACCGAAAATTCAAAATGAAATGCATCATGCACAGTGTATTCCGAAAATAACTCCACAGATGAAACATTGCTCATGGTCATACTAGTACCACACACACTTCTTGCAGTTGCAGCAACAGTCTGAACAGCTAAAGTACCATAAATCATCAGCCGGACAGGACTAGTTCAAGCTTTGAGTCTCCTGTGCAACCGTTCACCTATCCAAGAGCTCCTCACTCCTCAGTGCTCCTCTGAACGTTTACATTTCTTCAGGTTTACTGAAACATAAGAACGGATTAGTCCTGGAAAGTCTCAAAACATATAGATTTTTACCTGAAAATGCATTGTTACCGTTCACAAGGAGACAGCAGAGTTCAGAGACAGATCCAGCAAGGTAACACAGGATGTGAGCTTTTGCCCTGGATTCTCCTCCCTGGGCGCGTCCGTCTTGTTCAGAAGATACAGAGAGAACCGACCAGAGAACGCAGAAAAAGGCAGTAACAAGATCAGAACGTAGCAGTCGGGGTAAGAAGTAAGAACAGTTGAACAGCTGCGACGAGATGGCCGTTAGCGTCGCGTTGGTGGAGGGGCTCTCCCCAGTCCCCTCTCGCCTCAAAGAACCTCTCTTTCCTTCATGAACCCTACAGTTCTCACTTCTCAGGAGTAAAACTAAAACTAGCTGCGTGGATGTACTGCGTCGCATAAATCGCTCGTCAGTAGCTTGGAAGTTGGAATGATCAATTGCCAAACAAGTATATACTTCTATTTCTCTGTATCGTCTGTACGTTTTTAGGCAGAAATGCAAGGACAGGTTTATGCCAAACAAGTACATACTTCTTCAGGCGTGTTTGAAACAGAAGATGGAAGACAGATTAAGGTTAGGTTTATGACAATTATGTATGGGTTAAAATTAATGAATTTAATACTAAAATTTGATAAATATTTTTCGATATTTTTTTTAAAAAATATATCATTTAATATCCTGGAAAGCATATATGCTTATGAGCATATGGCACATGCTGAAAACGAACGAGGAGATGGAGATGGCACTAAAACCATCAGAGTAATGCAAAAGCGACTTGAACGGGCTGAGCTACTCCCCACACGTAAAAACATTCAATCATTAGAGCATGAATAATTAATTATTAAATATTACAAAAGTGAAAATAGATTTTAAAATATTTTATAAGTAAATATTAGAAAAGTGAAAATAGATTTTAAAATAGTTTATAAGAAATATTTATAAAAAAGTGGTTTTGCAAAATTACACTGTCTCATATATTAAAAGCGTGCCACCGTAATTCCGTGGGTAGCTCAGCAAAACAGCCTTTAAAAGTGTGCCACGCCATAATTCAAAAACACGAAAAAAATTAATATTTTGCTTTAAAATTGAGTGACTTTTATATTTTTACTCACCCCAATCTATGTTACCCGTGTGCAATGACCACCTATCATTGGGAGCAAAAATACAAATTTGACAAACTTACTATTTGCCGCTCGTGACCCCGTCTGTTGTCACTGTCCGGCCTCCTCCACCGCGCCGAGTGCCGGAGTCCAAGCCGTAACGTTAGGGCGGGAGCGCGATGACAGAACTCAGCCGTTAGCTCCGATCCGACCAAAGTGGGAATAAATCCCCTCACAAAATCTTTACAGCTCTATGGAATTTAGAACCTATCGTAGAAGCAATCGAGGATGCGCACAGTAGAACACGCGTGTCAAGAATTGAACCCAAATTTTGTTGCCAAATCCAAGTTTTTTACTGTTCTTACGACGTTTTGGATATTTTAGTCGTCCCCTTCACATGGCCTACGCCGCTGCCGCTGCGCGTCCGCGTAGATAGCAGCCGAGCTTTTCTTCCCCACTGCGATCCATTCCCGGGTAATCTTGCCATTCCCCTGTCTCGTCTCTGCTTTTCTGCTCCAAAAGTTTCGAGCTTGCCCAATCTGACCTCGTCCTGAATTCTGCCCTTGTTCCTGGTTCCTCGCGCTCTGCTTTCTTGCCATAACTCTTGCTGTTCTTGATGAGCCTTTAATGGAGAGGAGTTATAAGCTGCCCAGTTATGGAGGCTTGCTCAGATCGTGGTAGGCGTTTCGATCCTTTCGCGGGCCGGCTGTTTCTTGGCTTGCATGCTTAGGCTCAGGCAGGCAGGGATGGAAGTTGTATCCTCCGCCTCACGCGTTGCCGAGAGAGGCAGCTCATATGCCATCCAATTAATGAAAAAGAGAGCGTGAGTAGTAAAGGAGACAGCTTTTTCCTTAACGCCTCCCCGTGTGCTCCTCTCCGTTCTGGAAATCGATCAAACCCCGTCTCCATCGTCGTCTTCTTCAACCTTCCTCCTCCTGGAGGCCTCTGGGTTTTCGAGGTCTCTGATAGTCTGATTGCTAGTTCGGGGGCATTGTTAGTGCAGAAAATCTGGCTCGTTTTGTCTATATTCTTATCCATTCTAGTCAGTGGTACTCTTGTGCCATAGATTTGATTCTTTCTTGGTCCCTTTGATAGCTTGGTTTAGGTCATAAGTCATCTTCATCTAATCTTGTTTTTTTGCTTTGGTTGGTGAGTCATCGGGTATCTATCTGATTGTTGATCCAGTTCTTCTTATATAAACTCCAGTCCTCTTGTTCTGTACCTGTTCACTTCACATTAGTCCATTTCCATACTCTTTCTAAGGATTTCCTCTTTGCATCAATAAGAGGAACAGTGCTCTGTGTTTGGAGGTCAGGAGACAGTCAGTGTTTGCTTTCAGGCCAAAGTTGGATGCTGCGTGGTGATCTCTGAGGTGAGGAATCTGATGCCCTCTCCACTTGTACTCAATGATGCACCACCATCTTTAGTTCACTTTGTTGTTTCAGCCTTGGACCATGCAAACGAGCCAAAGGTTTGCCTGGTTTTTATTGACAGCTTTGGTTTTGTGCTTGCTTCTTGCCTGAGAAAAGATGGCTCGACTTTCCTGTGTTCTTTTGTACGTGTTCTTGCGCCTAAGTCTCCATTGCAGTCGTGTTAAAAGGTGCAAGAAAGTGATGTGCTGGTGAATGCGTTCTTTAAGCCGGTGATGAATGCATTTAAGGTCATCTTTTTCGGTTGGGCGAGTAGTGTAACACTGCTTTTTTTGCAGCGTGGGCGCCGCTGCAACTTTTGGTTTTATTTCTAACCACTTTTCATTTCTCCGGTTGACTTGATAGTTGATGCAGCAAGAACTTGGTGAAAAAATTTCCCTCTGATTTTTTTCAGCGCTCACTCTGTTTCTCTTCTGTTATTCTGAAACTCTGAATTAGTGAGAGACTGATAATAGAGAGTATCCTAGAAGGTCAGTTCTCTGGTTTCTCAAGCATAATTCTACTGGTTTGGGGTTTCAAATATTTCCTGTGTACTGTGTACATCTTGTGCTGTCATCCTACAGGGCAAACATGCTTGATCAGATTGTTCCTGCATTTACGGCTTGTTGCAAGTACTAGTGTTAGTTCTGCTAGAATCCAATATCCGATGCTTCAGTGGTAGAACGCAGTTACTAGCTTTCAGCATTGCATTTCAAGCAATGAAGTACACTTGGTACTAACCTGTTCTCTTTTGTTTCTACGAGAGGGAAAGCCTTCATAATTTTGATGCTACAATAGTACGGTATTTATGGGTGGAGTGTACGCGATGATCTTACGGAGAAAGTATTAGTATTGGTGTGTGGTATTATGCTGATGAGATGGTGCAATTTATCCAATCTTTCATGGTTGGATGGATCCTACTGATGTCAATCATAAGAGACATTATATGTCCCCTTCTCTTCGTAGCTGTTAATAATTTAGCAGTTTTGTGTTTTCTGCTTATCAATTAGTAGTAACTTGGTTTTTCAGTGAACTTTTTTCAGTCAACTGAACACGCTTGCGACGTTGCTGTTTACAGGTGATCAAGGTGTTGTTTCACCACGGTTATTAGAGTTCCCATTACCAGAGATAAAGATGGAACTCGTCTACTTGGAACGGAGAAGCAACGGATTCGATGAAGAGAGTGCCACTCCAGAGTTCAGTGGAAGGCCAGCAATAGACGACCATGAACACCTGCCCGTTGCTGCACCTGATGTCGAGTCTGATTCGGGGAAGACAGTCTACAAGCCGCCATTGCCATCAGATGAGAAGAAAAGCAGGAGCTGCCAGTCATGTCACAAGTCGTCGTGTTCTTGCAGGAGCGATGCATTTCATTCAGATTTGTGCCCGACTCTTCCTGCCAAGATGATGATACTGGAGTTCCTCGTCAGAAGCCTGAGGCATCCGAGAAGAACACACAACGTGAGTGATCTTGACGACATGATCAGCGACGGAGCTAGCACAGGGAGTGTGATTCTTGGCCCTTCAGAGAAAATGATGTTGGATTCTCTGCACGCACTTGTCAATGCGAAAACAAGGCCAAAAAGTCCATCATTCTTCTTCCATCCTGGAGCTAAGATGAGAAAAGCTCGGTCGAAATCTCACATCATAACGCAGTCAGAGATTCTGAAGCTGATATCGCCTGAGACATGGGAGATCTCCTCGCCAGGTGCATCGCCATTGAAGAAGAGCACAGCTGAGCTCAGCATGGATGACAAGATGATCTCCTCTTGCTCGGACACACCATCGTTGAGTTCAAATCAGCCAGCTCTGACCTCATATGCATCATCTCTTAGTGCAGGTCTTCTGCAATTCATATGGAAGGATGGGCTCCCACACTTCGAACTGTCACTGGACAATCCTGTAGCAGTATACACTGCAAACCCTATCAAGGCCCAGGACAATGACAAGTCACTTGACTACATCTACCTGTTCCATTCAGGAGAGCAAGGAAGAAAAGATTGGTTAGGCAACTCAAGTAATGTATCACGGCTTGTCGGCAAGATGAAGGTGTCAAGTTCTCTAGTTCTGAATTCAGATGAGTCGACTTGTACAGAAACCGAGTTTGTCCTGTATGGCTCTCCTGACGACTACATGAGGCAAGTGCAGAGTTCATACGTTGTTACAAAAGGCAAGGGACTAGCCAAGAGAGTGGCAGACATCATGAAGCCATCCAATCTGATGAACTCTAGCCCAAAACATGTGTGCAAGTTTGGCAAATCTTCCTCCCAACAGCTTGATGAACTGACTGAAATATACGAAGGTGAACAGTGCAGTGCCAAAGAATCAGTCTTGAAAAGCCTCGTCGCCGATGATCTCCCTACCAACCAGGAGATCGCGGCAACCGTAGTGAGACAGTGGCGGTGGCGCGAACGCCGGAAAGAACCTGTTCTTGGCGGCTGGGGGCTCAAGTTCCTTGAGAAGGCTGGAGCCACTCATCAAGAGGGCAGTGAAGAGGCTGATGTGATTGTGGCCATTGTTCCCCGAGGCTACCATGGCGGTGCGGCTTCCAAGAACGGCGGCCCTGCTAGCCTCGTCGAGAGATGGAGGTCCGGGGGGCGTTGTGATTGCGGCGGATGGGATCTTGGCTGCCCAATTAGAGTACTGCAGAATGGTGGCTGTGGCACATCACCACAGGCAGAGTCCCAGTCACAGGACAGGAAATCAGTAGAGCTATCAGTCAAGGTATTAACTGAGCTTCTTTCAGTATAATTTTCGTGATTCTTTCCAGATTTTAGATTTTTGTCGGGCATCATCACTGGTGCTTTTTGAGTGGTTAAGATTGAGATGCCATAGAATAGCTTCCAAATCTGATGCTCCTTTCATCGGTTGTCAGGGTGCGAAGAAGAATGAGGCAATGCTAAGGCTTGTGAACATCACAGAGGACCTGCACATCATATACTTCGACTCCAGTCTTTCGCCGTTGCAGTGCTTCTCAACAGGAATTGCAATTATTCACAGCCAGACGCCTCAGCTCTATCCAGAGCTCTGAAGCACTAGAAAAATTAGCATAGAAACAGGATATATGACTGAAACGTTATCCTTTTAAGCACGTGTTTCTATGATAATTTGTCTAGTAATATATTTACAAAAAATCTAATAATATCATTTTTCACATATCAAATATTCAGATGCTAATATTTTTAATCTATTAATAATTTAAGATTTCAAGAATTTGATTACATATGTTCTAGTGCAGGTAGTAGAAGATTTTTATTTTCTATTGTAAATTTCTTTCACTTGGTTTGATAAGAATGCCAGTGCTCCTGGCTGTGATGTTCTTCATCTGTTGTTAAATTGTTAATATTTCAGTTGATTCCACCCGAGAGAAAAATGCAGGATTTCCTCGTGCTAAATAGCTGTTCACTTTATCATTTGATGATCCGGTCAAACAAGATGCCGCACAACAGAACTTCATCTTCGGCTGAGAGAAATCTAAGATTGATTTGTATACATAAATCACAATTAGATTGATTTGTATACATAAATCACAATTGATCTGTTGCAAGTAGCAACACCAGGAGCAGAATTAGGTTCGGCAGGGAGCGCAGTTTGTGCACCATAAAAAAGACTTTTCTGTAAATACTGCAATCTGATTCCATCCATATCGCAGACTTTCGATCACAATCGAGAACAGATAGTCATACAGATGTTGAACACACCGTCATATGGGGTATAAACTTATGTTCACTACAAAACTGCAAACGGACAAACAAAAGAGTAAGACAGATACCACTGTTGTCCTAGTAACACATTTGCACATGATACTGCGATCATATAGCAGTCTTAACACTTAACTCCAACAAGCTCAGACAATAGCATTTGCTGCACTAGCAATCCTAGGCCAAAGGTCAGCGCACTCCTTTCCGATGGGTCCAGTGATAGCAGAGCCTGAAACAAAAGGAAAAAACATTTAGTCCGTCAACAACAGTCCAATGTTAATAGATTTCCCTGGCATATAAACTGCATTTTTACCTTTCATCTCACCCTTGGGATTGACAATCACTCCAGCGTTGTCTGAAAATGAAATTCACCACAGCAAACCAGTTAAATGCATTTGATATTATTAATTAAATTAAATTCATGCATAATAAAAAAATGCAGTCCATGAAGATACAACAAAAAAAGCACTGTTTTCAAAAACTTTCGCGTCCTAGAAAGAACAACAAAATTTACCACAAGACTGACAAACAGCAATAAAATGATTGCCTCATGGCCTGGACCCAATGTTTCATAGCAACAACGCCGCTAACAAGGGCCATGGAATATGAGTCTGCCATCGCATGGAGGGATTCCTAGGGAAAGCCTCAACATCCAAAGGCTTACTTTATGACGTCTGCTTAGGACTATGCAAACATATGAGGTTTGCTCCAGATAGGCTGAAGGACTCGGATGTCCCCCCGTCAAATAGGCAATAGCAAAATGTTCAGTGACTC
>KE371333.1:0-13023 GCA_000418225.1 Zizania latifolia
CACACCGCTTCTCCACCCGACGGGTTGCATCTAAGCCTCTTGCATGCCATGTGTTTGATTCAATGTCTACAAGTACTTGATTTTCAGATTGCACTATAAATGTTTTATCTATGTGTTCTAGTGCATGTCAAGTGTTTGTTGAACTGCCTAAGAGGTTCTGGAATGTACTTTATATGTTTGAAGAATTGTCAATGAAGTCGCACATCAAGTGATCGATCATTTGCACATGAGTGCTTTGTACGTGTCTTTTTCAATAGAACGTATGTTGCACTAGTAGATGCATTTTGATTGATCGTTTAACACTTGTCTTTACTTTGAGTAATTCCTTTTTGGCGTCTGTTTTTGGTGGAGATTGTATCAACTTGCTTCGAGTGGATATTTTTGCACAGCCTTGCGCTAAGTCTCTTGAACCCACCTGCAAGTTCGATACAAGGAGTTGAGGAGATTTTGTTTTTATCCGTGTTTTATTTTGCGCCCATTCACCCCCCTCTGGTCGCTAGTTTCGATCCTACAAAGAGAGAAGAAATCATGCTACTGCTCATGCCATGAGGTCACCCGGCCTTGGTCGTGGGAATAGAAGAAGAGGTGCTGCTTACTTAAGAGGAGGAGGTCATGGTCAAAGAAATGATGACCATGCTGATTATGATGATAAAGGAGATGATAATGATAATGTACCACATCACTTTGGTCGTAATCATAACTAAAGAAACAATGAAGAAGAGAGACTTGATAAACTAAAATTCACCATGCCCAAGTTTGATGATGAATCTGACCCTAAAGCTTATCTTACATGAGAATTGAAGGATGATAACATTTTTTGCATCCATAATTATTCTGAAGAAAAGAAATTGGCAATGGCTTCTCTTGAATTTGATGATTATGCTCTAATATGGTGGGAGCAATTGATAAATGACCAAGAAGATGCTGGCCAAGCTAAAATTGCTACATGGGCTGAAATGAAACGAGAAATGAGAGCTAGATTTATTCCGAAACACTATCAGCGTGATCTCTTTGATAGATTGCAGAATTTGAAGCAAGGAAATTGGTCTGTTGAAGAATATTATAAGGAGATGAAGAAAGCTATGATTTGAGCTAATATTTATGAAGATGAAGAGCAATCTATTGCAAGATTTATGTCTAGTTTGCACAAGGATATTCAAAGAATTGTGGAATTTCAGCCATACCATAATCTTATTTAGTTAGTGCATCAAGCAAGCAAAGCTAAACGTCAATTACAGCAAGATGCTAAGCTGAAGAAGACAAGCTCTTTTGGCGTATGGGTTATATCTAACAGAAATAATTCTATGCTAAGAGCAAATTTTACCCGAGGTACAAGTGTAAACTCAAGTGGAGGTTTACACTCGAATGCCTCCGGAGTTCCTAGTGGTAAAGAGGCCAACAATTCAAGTGGAAAGAGTAAACCTGCAGCTTCATCTATAAGTTCTATTAGTTCTATCTCTAGAAGTAGAGACATCCAATGTTAAGTGTAGAGGCCATGGGCATGTCATCAAAGAATGTCCAAACAATCGTACAATCATTATAACTGAACAAGGAGAGTATACATCTGCTAGTGAGGAGAAAGAGCAAGTTCCTAAAGGCAGAATAAGTCAAGATGATACCAAAGAAGAGGAGGACACAACTTGTGAATTTGAACAAGGTGCTGCTCTTGTGGTGATTCAAGTTTTGAGTGTATAACTTAAAGAAGCTGAAAATGGATAACACCATAATCTTTTTCAGACCCAGGCCAAGGTGGAAGGCAAGGTTTGTAAGGTAATTATTAATAGAGGTAGTTGCCACAATCTTGTAAGCAAGGGGATATGTGACAAACTTAGTCTAAAATTGCTATGACATCCACATCCATATCATGTTCAATGGCTGAATAATAGTAGAGATATTAACATTGGACATCGAGCAAAAGTTCCTTTCAAGATTGGTGAATAGAAAGACATGGTTGAGTGTGATGTTGTGTCCATGATAATATGTCACTTGCTGTTAGGAAGGCCATGGCAATTTGATCGATCCTCACTGCATTGTGGTCGAATAAATCAATTCACTATCTAGTGGAAAGGATGGAGTTTTGTGCTTAAGCCAATGACACCTCAACAAATAATAGCTAAACATATCAAAAGAGTTCTGAAGTTAGGATAGAAAGTGAGAAAGAAAGAGAAAAAAAAGAATGAGAGACATCCACAATTTAGAGAGTGAGAGCCATAAGCCAAACATGAGAGATAAAAAGAAAAGAGAGGGTGAGAACTTAGTTATGTTAGCCACAAAATCAGAAATGAGAGATGTGAGGAATAACCCAACTGAAGTGCTCATTGTACTCTTCTACAAGGAGGCATTGCTTTCGACAATGATATAACATCTCTTCCTAGTGTTGTTTCTCAACTTTTATAGGAATATGAAAATGTTTTTCCAAATAAAACTCCTGATGGACTTCCTCCATTGCGTGGCATAGAACACCAAATTGATCTCATCCTAGGGGTTGCATTACCTGATAGAGAACCATACCGCACCAACCCCAAAGAAACCAAGGAAATACAAAGGCAAGTACAAGAACTTCTAGACAAAGGGTATGTATGTGAAAGCTTAAGTCCTTGTGTTGTTCCTGTGATTTTGGTTCAAAAAATGGGTCTTAGAGAATATGTGTTGATTGTAGAGCCATTAACAATATTACCATGAGATATCATCATCCTATTCCTAGGTTAGATGATATGCTTGATGAGTTTAGTAGTTCTATGATATTTTTTAAGATTGATTTAAGAAGTGGATACTATCAAATAAGAATGAAACTTGGAGATGAATAGAAAACTGCTTTTAAAACAAAGTTTGGATTGTATGAATGGTTAGTTATGCCGTTTGGTTTAACTAATGCTCCGAGTACATTCATGAGATTGATGAACCATGTTTTGAGAACATTCATTGGTAAATTTATTGTTGTTTACTTCGATGACATCCTTGTTTATAGCAAGTCCTTAAAAGAACATGTTGATCATATTACACAAGTTTTTGATGTGCTTAGAAAGGAGAAATTATTTGCTAACTTTGAGAAGTGCACATTTTTTATAGAGAAGGTTATTTTTCTTGGACTTTTTGTTTCAGGACAAGGAATTGAAGTGGATAAAACAAAGGTGGAAGCAATCAATAATTGGCCAACTCTAGTGAATATGAGTCAAGTAAGAAGTTTTATGGTCTTGCAGGATTTTATATAAGATTTGTGCAAGATTTTAGCACCATAGCTACTCCTTTGAATGAGCTAACAAAGAAAGGTATTGTGTTTCAATGGAGAGAATCACATGAAAATGCTTTCCAAAAGTTAAAGAAATGTTTAACTGAAGCACCTTTATTAGCTTTACCTGATTTCGCTAAAACTTTTAAAATTGAATGTGATGCTAGTGGAATTGGCATAGGAGGAGTATTAATGCAAGATAAGAAACCAACAACATATTTTAGTGAAAAATTAGGAGGAGCTCAATTGAATTATTATGTTTATGACAAATAATTATATGCTTTGGTGAGAGTTCTTGAAACTTGGTAGCATTATTTATAGCCAAAAGAATTTGTTATTCATTCTGACCATCAAGCTTTGAAGTATTTGAAATATCAATCAAAGCTAAACCGAAGACAAGCCAAATGGGTGGAGTTCATAGAAACATTTACATATGTTGTGAAGCACAAGAAAGGTAGAGAAAATGCTGTTGCTGATGCTTTGTCCCGTAAACATACTTTATTGAATCAACTTGAAGTAAATGTGTTGGGACTTTAAAGTTTGAAAGAATTGTATCATGAGGACCATGAATTTTTAAAACCATATGAGAAATATAAAGCTACAAAAGGCTGGGAAAATATCATGTGCATGATGGTTTCTTGTTTAGAGCTAACAAACTATGTGTTCAAAATTATTCGGTTAGACACTTGTTATTATAGAAAGCACATGCAGGTGGAATGATGGGTCATTTTGGATGAGAAAAGACCTATAAGTTGCTGGCCAATCACTTCTATTGACCAAAGATGAGGAAGGATGTAGAGAAGTTTGTGCAACGCTGCATCACTTGCTATAAAGCTAAGTCAAAATTAAACCCTCATAGATTATATACTCCCCTATATATTCCTAGTGTTCCATGGAATGATATTAGCATGGACATTGTTTTGGGTTTGCCTAGGACAAAGAGGGGGATGGATTTTTTTTATTATTGATAGATTTTCAAAGATGACACATTTCATACCTTGTCATAAAAACAACGATGCTTCCCATGTAGCTACTTTGTTTTTTAGAGAAATCGTATGGTTGCATGGAATGACAAGGACCATTGTCTCTTATCATGATGTGAAATTCATGAGTTATTTTTAGAAAACATTGTGGGCAAAGCTTGACACAAAGTTATTATTTTCTACTACTTGTCACCCACAAGTAGATGGATAAACTAAAGTTGTCAATCATACTCTATCAATGCTATTGAGAACAATGATCAAGAAGAACTGGAAGGAGTGGGAAGATTGTTTCCCACACGTGGAGTTTGTTTACAATAGGGCAGTACATTCTACCACTAATATGTGTCCCTTTGAAATTGTTTATGGATTTAAACCTATTGCACCAATAGATTTGTTGCCTCCTCCTTTGTAGGAAAGAATTAACAGGGACGCCTCAAAACATGCTGCATATGTAAAGAAAATACATGAGAAAACAAGAGAAGAAATAGATAAGAAAGCTCAGCACAAAGTTAAGAAGATGAACAAACATAGGAAGAAGGTTGTGTTTGAACCCAGAGATCTAGTTTGGATCCATTTGCGCAAAGAAAGATTTCCTGATAAGCGCAAGTCAAAGTTGATGCCATGAGGAGATGGACCATTCAAAATGCTAGCAAATATCAATGACAATGCATATAAGATTGATCTTCTAGCAGAATATGGTGTAAGTAAATCCTTTAATGTTGCTGATCTTACTCCATTCCATTTGGTTTTGATGATATAGAGTCAAGGATGACTCCTTTTCAAGATTGGGAGGATGATACGGATCAACTAAATAAACCATTAATAGAAGAGCTTATAAACACATAAAGAACAAGCTAAGAAAGAGCAAGAACTATTTACACCATTTTAAGGACCAATTACGTAGAGTCGAGCAAAGAAATAGAACAAGAGGTGAACTTGTTCTTAGCTAACACATATTTTAATATTATTGAGAATTTTATACTGCCTAAATCTTATACTTTGCTCTTGCTTAGGTTTATTGGCAAAGAGGAGTCCTGTTGGATTTCAAATACAACAACTCACTGATTGCGAGCATAGGAAAACAGTCTGGTCGGCTGTTACTTTTTCCTCCACGGTGTTACTTTATATGCTGGTTCGATCGTCTGTTACTTTTTCCTCCACGGTGTTACTTTATACTCTGGTCCGATCATCTGTTACTTTTCCCTCTATGGTGTTACTTTATATGCTTGTCCAATCGTCTGTTACTTTTCCCTCCACGGTGTTACTTTACACCTCTGTCTGCTGATAATGTTTCAACTTCCAAGAGATGGGCAATCCAACCTATCATGATTCAATAGTCATAATGCATATGGTTGGAATGATAATCAAGTGTACTTTCATCTCCAATAAATGAATCATCTTTTGGACTTTCCAATAAAAAGTTATGGCTGTTTTAGTGAAGACTGCACAGAAACTGAACTGGCTGCGCGAGGCTATTCGGGAATTCTTTCTGGAGACCTTTGAACTGCCAACTTCTCATAAAACTTAAGAATCTTTTGATACCCAGCTAGGAGAGTTGTTCCTAGTATAAATACTCCTCATTGTCCTTTCAAGAATAGACTTTTAATAATAAAAAACAGAACCCTTTGTTTAGTTGTGTGCTAACAAATTGAGAGAGAATTATCTATCCCTTTGCTCTTGTGATTTCCTTGTAGGATTACAGAAGCGGACGTTTGACGTCTCCCAATTGGTGCTCCTACTCCCTTCAAGGATTTCTTGACTGATTGTAGGCTATGTTGGTTGGTAACTTAGGGTGTGGTTGGATGAACCCTTGATTTTGCCTGCCATAATCGAGACGGTGGTTGGCTTTGAGTACGATCGGTAGGTTACACTGTTATCTTGGCTGCTTGTAGCTAGTTATCTTGGTATCTTTCAGGCTATTTATCTGTTCGTGATCCTACACCATGAATATCGGGACCATGCTCCGTACCACAGTCTAGCTAGTTGGATCGGAAGGACCAACATCTTGGGCACCCGAAACTACAATCTCCTCCATCGAGGCTACTTCAAGTCCATCACCTTCCGGGGTGATACCTTAGACCTGACCCTCAGTCATGGCAATGATGGGATCAGTAGAAGGTGACGTAGGTCTAGTGAACGCCATGGCTGTAGGAAAAGAAGAAGGAATCAGCAACGGAGGCACTGATTGCACTGGCAGTACTATAGCCTTGGCAATGACATCAAAGACAACAAGGGGAATGACCACGACAGACTAACTAAGGCAAATGGTGAATATAAAGAGAATTACAATAAAGTGATATGAAAGGGTAGAAGAGCCTTGCAGAATTGGCATGTTTTTGGCGAAGGAGGCCGGAGGTCCTAGATGTCGTAGGATCGGCGTTTAGAAGAGCAGTTGGGCTCATCATGCTGATCCCCAAATTCAGTGTTAAGACGACGCCATGTATACAATCATCCTATCAGTAAGGCTGACAGCAGGCACCTCTGCATCCTGATCCTAAAAAACAACAAAATAAGCCATGATCGACTCAGAGGCAATGGCAAAAGTTAGATAAGAGGAAAAACATACCTCATTGTCGGATTCAGCGGAGTCAGGGTCAATCAGAGCGCAATAAGAAGAGATGTCCCAGGGGAATAAATGAAGCTTCCACTCGTCCCAAAGACGAATAAATGATCGTCTCTGAGACAAACTCAGTGACCATCCTTGTAAATCACCAAAAGGGACACTGGAGGAAAGATTGAGAATAAACTCATACTCGGATGAGTTTAGAGCACCATGAAATTCCACCTTTCTGATGTAAAAGAAGCTCATCGGTAACTGACCAATCCCAAGCTATTGAGCAAACAGATGGATGATAGAATTCATAAGAGGGCATTACCCGACCGCCAGAAAAGCCAACCAGCAGAAAGGCCAGAGAAACAATCACTGGATAAATAGCCTTGGCAGTCTCATCAGAGCCGATCGAATCAAGACGGAAATGGCTAGGACAAGTGAAGTCTATGGCTTCCAGATAAGGGAACCAGACAATCGAGTCATCATTAAAGCCACAATAAAAAGTGACGAACCAGCGAGCAAGATAGTCTGGCTTCATCTCATCCCCTTCAAAAGAAGCAATGGCTTCTCCAATAGAAGAGCACCAGCAGGTCCAAACTTCTTCTCCTTCATTAAAATCATCAGGAAAGACGTAGCTCAGTAGATTGGCTCTCTCATTAACTCAGGCGATAAAAATGTTGAGCCACAATTGCACAAACCACCAAGGGCCACTGATGTTCACTATAGGCACGCCGGCCCAGAGTTGCTGTGATACAGAGTGGAGGAGATGATACGTCAAACCTACCAGCAATCGGCTTAACGGTAGTTGGCCGTTCTATGCTAGGCGCTTGGCCAAACTCTGCCAATTTCTGGTAGGGCTGAGGGTGGTGCCATAGAACATGAATCATTCCAACCAAATGTTGAGGAAGGTGATGTGCTCCTTTTCCTCGACTGGCCCTAATTTCTGGTTATAGAAAGCCATATAATTTCCCCAACCGCCAAGCTTCTTCACTTCCAAATCATAAGCAGGCTTGGACAAAAAATCGATTTCATATTGGGATCGGTGACAATAAGCGATGTCAGCATCAGCATATCAAGCAGGATTGGTGACATCAGCCCGCTGGCGAACAGAATCAAGGCAGAAATAACAGGCGGCGGTGAGCATGGCGTCATTCCTTTCAGTTTCGGCCAGAGTAAGACCAATACAATGGCTGATGCTGATAAATTCTCAATCTGCACCCTTCGCCAATGCAATCCTTAGGTACCAATCGCTCCATCCATCTATAGGGTTGGACCAAGATCGGAATATAGTGTTCCAATCTTTGCATTGCATCTCGGAATTTTTGAAGGGGATGTGGCTAGTCTCAGCATTGATAAGATCTATGGGATCCTCATCACCATATGGACCAAGGTAATAACTACCAGGATATTTTGTGATGGGGATGAGGATTTGGCTCTTCAAGTTCTATAAAATGAAGGGATAGGAATAAAGGGGGGCTATCTACAAGGCACAAAATTGGACTATCTGCGAAAGGAGGATTACCTTAGGGTGCACGAAGAAGAGGCCATTGCTAACAACGAACAGCGCATCGAGCCAGAGAAGATGAGATCCGAGGCAGCGACAGCGGCTGAGCACAACCGGCGGCGACGGCGAGGAGCTCAAGGGTTTCAGCTTGAAGTGAGAGAATTTTGGAGGCATACAGCCAAAGACAAAGGGTCGTATGCTTTATAGGTGAGAGAGAGAAGTGCAAATGGTTGGGTTCCCAATACAAAATTAAAACACCATGCCGGTTGCGAGTTTCTAGGAGGAGTTCAAAACATGACCTTTCATGTCTCAAACTCATGGGGCATGGCACACCACAATTGGTGCACCACAACCGGCACGTACGTACAACCAGGTCATACATTCGGTCAAAAATAGTCAAAATTATTGATCGGGTCAAGATCAGCAAATAAAAGAGGTATCAGCAATGCTTGAGGCCCCAGAAGCTATCATGCCAATAGATCAAGGCAGGGGTATCGAGCCAATAAATCAAGGGCCGATAAACCTATGCAGAATTGTCAAATTTTTTTAAAAAAAATTGGGTAGAACAAGGCTTTTAGTTGTTCGAATTGATAAAGCCGATAGGCCGATCAATGGGTAGGGGATTTTAAAGACAAGTGTGAAGACTTTATACGGTCATCGGCAAAAGAGAGATATAGTAGGCAATAAGGCAACTTCATTGAAATACGAGGATTCTAAGGAGCAGAATATTATTCACAAACGAGTTAATTACAAAAGGCTGATTACAAGATTTAAAGTGATTGCAAGATTAAGGTATTAGGAATCTTTCTAAGGAAGCGGCTGCATCGGCTTGGATCTCTTCAGTACGTAGAATCATCACAGTGTCTTCCTCATCACTCCCTTCAATCGCCTGAATCCATTGTTGATGTTGAGAGAGATCACATGACATATTGATTAGATCAGCTTTCTTGAATTGGATTCTGATCAGAAGGGTATCAAGATGTCTCTGCCGATCCGCCATATGGTCCCGAAGCCAATTTAACTTATCGGTACAAGAACTTATTGTTTGCAGAATAAAGGCTTCTGCCGATTGTAGCCAAGCTAAGTACGGCTGATCGCGATCGGGCAGGCTCAGCAGGAATTGAAGATAACTTTCTACCGTTTGCACCTTGGCTTCAGCTGATTCAAGGTTTCACCGATGGACTCTTTGCATAGCGCAATCAGTGAGGTTGGAATGCACACTCTCATAAGCCAGCTGGCGTTCCTTGAAAAGGGCTCGGGACAAACTTTCAGCCAAATCAGCAGGGAGTCAATCGGCTATCAACCAAAATCGAGCTCGCGGTATTTCGATGCCTTGAAAAAAATAAGCTGATTGGGCGTTGGAGGTGACGTAGTATGGCTGATAGCTCTTGTTGGAGATGGTCCCGAGAGATGAAGGCTTCATTTGATAGTTGGGATTCATTATTTTTGACAGATGGCGACACATCAAAGCTAAAGGAGTTAGTATCCCGAAGAAGATGAAAGGTTAGCCGATAGTTTTGTGGAGCTGATGAGCAGTAAAAAATGCATACCTCTGGAGAACGATGGTCAGGGAGCAAGCTTAGAGTTAGTAGAGATTCAAAAAAATCGTCGTCTTCGTCAGTGGGAGGGAAGTCCAATGGTTGCAATAATGGAGTTGGATTATGATCATCGGCGTCGTCAAGAGGCTGAGTCTGAGATATTGAAGCTTCGGATTTTGAGGGGCTAGAAGGATCAAGATTTGGTTGAGTAGATGTCACAGCCTAAAATATTCAAAATATAAAAGTAATAATAGCTGTGAATAAATAAAAGGAAAAGTGATTTTTCAATAAAAGAAAAAGAAAATAGAATTTTTCTTTAAACGAAAAGAAAGGATAATAAAATTTGAGGAAGAATTTTTTTCCAAGTAAAGTGTTGCTGAAATTTTTTGCAAAACTCCCTAAAAATGTAAAGAATTTTTCTGTGTCAAAAATGTATTTTTCTGAATTTTTGGAGCCTTTTCTAAAAGAAAAAGAATAAAAATAAATTTTTAAATTTTATTTTCTTTCCCCTCCTGGTGGGCCGGCCTTCAGCAAGCCCATTAGCGCGTGCCTCCACCAGCCCAAGCCACCCGTAGGCCCATCTCCCACATGCTGCCATTGATAGGTGGGGCCCACCTACCAGCATCGCCCCTAACCTCTCGCCGCGCCCTAGTCATCGACGCCACCATGCAATCCACCGCCGCAATCCTCCCCAGCCTAATCCGAGCCTAGATTCATGATTCCCGCATTACCGCGGCCTTTTCCCCCTTAGATCTGAGCCCGGCCCATGCCCGCACCCGCCTCCATCATGATCCCCACTACCGGGCGCCTCTGACTTCACCGCGCCACTGTATCCATGCCGAATTCCGCTGGCCACCACTATAAAAAGGGTCCTGAGCTCCTCTCCGCTGTTCCAAACCCCTAGCCCGAGCCCTAGTGCTATCGATCGCCGTCTCCGTGTGCGCCCGAGCTCCGTCGCCTCTGCTTGCCTCCAGTCACGGCTCGACATCGCTCTAGTGGCCGTCGGTCCTCGTTATCACCACTGTCAGCTTCACCGTCACCCACCGATCCCTAGCCAACCCTCCACCGTCACTGCCGGCTACCAGAACCGCCTCACCGCCATCGACCCAAAGCCATCCGCCGCCCCATCTCGTCGTCAGCCTGCTTCAATTGCCGCCGCTGACCGTTGACCCCTTCGATTAGTTTCCCATTGTGTCCTAGTTCGATTCGTGTGCTCGCCGCCATCCACCACACCGCCGTTCGCCGGTGACCATACGGTCCCATGCCGTCGCTGCCTGCTGCCCCGCGTGCGCGCTGATGGGGCCACCATGTTGCTGTCGCGTCGGCGCCACGTCTGCCATCTTCGCCCGCATATGTGTCGCGTGGCACACCTGGTGCGCATGCCCGCCACACTGCTGCTGACACCATAATTCTGGTTTTTCTTTAGAAAAATAATTCTGTATTGCGTCATAATTTGAAATTATTTTCAAAAATTGCATAACAGTGTTCTAAACTTCAAAAATTCATAACTAATTCATCTAAACTTCAAATTTAACCATTCAAATTGCATTTTTTTTAAATTGAGCTCTACCAAATAAAAATATGTTTACACACATAATGGTTGATCTATTGTATTGTTTTGATTTATTTGTGTTCTGTTGTACCGTTGTTTAGTCTCCGAAGTCCCCGAAGAGCCTGTTTACGTCGAGGAAGTGCCCATTTTCATCCCTGTTCAGTAAGGCAAGTTGTTCAAGTCCTTCTATTGATCATGTTGAACTCATGTTTAAAAGCTATTATTCTTTCAAAAGTGCATTTATTTTCGAATATCAACGTGAAGGGATTAAAACCTGCTTGTTGAAGCCTCCTGTTGTTAATTACCTATTCCTTGATTACCTTGGGACAAATAATTTGACTAGAATTAAATCCTTACCATGATTATTCTAGAATGCTTAGGATTGCTTCGCCTTGCTTAGTAACTAGCATCACTTAATTATGCTCATTAATTGCTACTTGTACCTTAATGCTGGTACATTTATTTAATGGCTACTTTTGAAACTGGTTCATGTTTAATTCCACTAAAATTTGATTAAGGTGGGTTGTGAGTACTTGGTTTTGCTAGTCGTACTCATGACACTTAAGGACCGATTCACGAGCTGTCTGTTGTAATGGTTTAATAGCACTTACCATAAGCCAGCATAGGTAATGGTTTGACCTATAGCCTAGGGATCACAAGTATAGCCTCAAGACTACCAGTAGCCCTATACTCTTTATAGTCTCTGCTATTGCTAGATTGGAGCACCAGGAGCATCGACACCGAGGCATCAGGATAGATGGCTACCTGGGGGTGCGAAGCTTGGAGGATCTAGGTGAAATGGTCTTATCACAACTCTTTTTAGAGATACCGTGGTGGTATTGAGGCACATGGTGACATGTTGTAGGGCTATGTCTTGTGGGTAAAATTATACACGTCTGATCAGAGTAAAACTATTCAAATAGCCAAGCCCACGGTCAAGGGCGGGGCTGCGCAATGTTTTTCGTGATTAGTCCCATTGTTACTTAATTAATCTGATGTTTAATTCTGTTTAACCTGGTTAGCTCTGGTTTAGAGTGGTAAGGTTGGTTTTAGGCCTGATGACTCTGGGTAAAAGTTATTGAGTGAATGGTTAATCTAGTTTTAAAGCTTTCAACTTAATTACTTCAACTCTTTATATTCTATCTCCTTTAATGCTGTTTTATGCAAATTAGCACTATCATGCCTTCTTTTGTTATCCATGTGCATTATAACTGTTCCACTTGGATTACTTGCTGAGTATTCAAAATACTCACCCTTGCTTTTCCCCACCATTAGAAGAGGAGTTCGTCAGCGAGGATGAAGGTGATGCGTTTTGAGCTAGGCTCAGTCAAGTTTGCCTGTGGAGTGGAGTCGCCGGTGCGTCAATAATAAAGTTTCGCTTAGGAGTTATTTATTATTATCATTAGTGTTTTGAGGTTCCAAAGCCACCTCTGTAATAAAGTACTTTATTTATTTCGTCATGAACAATTATGCTTTTGATTTCCAATAAATTATCTATTGTGTGCCTCGGCTGATTCCTGGATGAGGATACTTTCTACACAATAAATCGCAAGAAAATTGTTGGAATTTCTGGGTGTGACAAGTTGGTATCAGAACTACCTTAACTGTAGGAATGGCCAAATGGTTTAACCTTAGGAGCTGAAATCTATTTTTCTAGTTATATTCC
>KE371333.1:29602-41674 GCA_000418225.1 Zizania latifolia
ACTTGGAAACACATCAAATCTCTCCAAAGCACAAGTAAAAGATCGAAAAGAAAATGCACCGTACGCCCAAACGAAAAGACGAAACTCGTGCAAACCTTCGATCCGTGCGGAGAGGAAGAGTAGGGAGGAGGGGTACACGCCCTAGGAAGCCAGCCCTAGCCCGTAGAGGAAGAGGGATGGAACCCTAGGTTGCCATGGTGGAGAGGAGGAGAGAGGTGGAGCTTGAGGAAGAAGAAGGTGGGAGGCTTGGAGGAGAAGGAAACAAAAAGTGGAGACAATATTCAGAATTTTGCTTTAATTCAAATTGCTCAAGTGACTACAAGGGATGGCTAGCCCTTAAATAGTCACCATGGTTCAATACAAAAGACACAACTACCCTCATCTCGAAGGTTCGGTACAGACTCCGGCCCACAGGGCAAAAACGTAAAATAACCCTACAGATATTATTCGGTGCTGCTACTTTTCGTAGCCGTCACGACACCGCTAACTTTGACGGAGAATTTGCTTTTCCGGTAGGTTTGACGATTTTGAGCAGAAGCCGTCAAAGCGTCCGTCGCCTCCGCACCGCGCACCCGGATTGGACCCGTTTCGACCCCGCGGCTCTTCAGCCCGGCGATCGAACGTCCGTGTACCTGAGTCACACCGGTCGACACCACGATGGATCCTGTTTCCCTCGCCGCTTTAGCTCCACGCACCCAGATTGGACCGGTATGCCTTCGTGACCCCTCTGTCCGACCGACGTCCGTCCGTGTACCTGAGTCACGTGTGAACTCCATCACGGTCAAGTCTCTTCATCTCTACTCTTCTTCACCCCGTTGACAATCACTCATCATCCCCATGGTATACACCATGGCTCCTCAATTTATAGCCAGACACGTGATGGTTTGGGCCCCCAACACGCCGTAATTGCCTCGGATATGCTGCAAGGGCAAATCCATGCCATCATTACAATCTCTTCGCATATCCCGAAGACTCCATCTGGCCACTTAAAATAAATCTGACGGTTGAAAGAGGAAGGCGAACCAACGCGCGCTGTTCCAACCGACATCCATTCATCGAAGCGCCTAGGGGCTCGCGCGTCCCTGCACACCAATTTTTTGTTTGCGCCCATTCACCCCCCCCTCTGGTCGCTAGTTTCGGTCCTACACAATGCGAACGAGATAATGGCATGATTCTTCAAAGCTTGAAAGCTGGAGTTTTTGACCCTCTCAACAAGTATGGAGGACGGTGGATGAAAGAACTACCAGTTGTCTTATGGGGACTTCACACTCAGCTAAGCTGAGCTACTGGTCGGACTCCCTTCTTCCTGGTATATGGGTCGGAGGCCATTCTACCGGTAGACATGCTCCACGAGTCCCCGAGAATTCAACACTATAAAGAGAGGGCCACGAAACAAACAAGAGAAGAGGATATTGATAGTCTCGAGAAAGCTCAATTTGCCACAATAATCCAATCCAGCCGGTACTAGCAAGTACTTTGCCGGTATCATGACCGTAATGTATGTGGTCGGTCATTCCAAGTCGGGGATTTGGCCCTTCACCGAGTACAGTCTACGGTTGGTTCTCACAAGCTCTCGACTCTGTTGGAAGGTCCATTCATCATCGTGGAGGTCACTCGGCCAGGGTCTTATCGATTGACTAGAGAAGATGGTCAACGCATCCCCAATTCATGAAACATCGAGCACCTATGCTGGTTTTACCCATGATGTTATAAGCTACATACTTTTATCTTGGGTTAATAATAATTTCACTTCTCCAAAATTTCTCCAACACTTTTGTCCCGCCCAGCCTCGAGTGCTTGCCCCTTTCTATCACTTTACCCTAGAGTCTATGACCCGCTCTAGCTCTGATGATCGGTCGGCCGATGCTCTGACTGATCACCCTGAGTTGATATCCGCTCCACTCTATGGGGAGGTATAGCTGATACATCTATTGCACACTCAAAGGCTCGCCAAACTCGCCTAATGACTTTTTCTACCATGCTTGTTGCCCGACCACCTCCATAGTCTTTTCCGAAGACTTGTGAAGCCTAAGGTTCAATATGCATGTGCGTGCAACTAAGTTTCCCCACGTTGTGAACTAAGGCTATACCAATTCATCAAAAAACAAAAGAGGGTGGTCGGACACAACACAATTATAACTTCAAATAACATTGCATTGAAAATAAATGTCATATTTACATCATTACATTTTCCTACATAATAACACTACTCGGTAGGTTCTTCAGAGAACACTTCTAGGTCTTGAATGAGCACTTCCGCTGTCTCCTTCACCTCTGAGTAGTATTTCTCCACATCGACCTCCTCGATAGTTGATGGCCACCCCTCTCAGATATACTCGAGCCGAGTATTGGGGTATAACGCTCAGATAATCCTGAGCGTGTGAGTCACCGCCGTGTGCAACCACCCCTAGACATGACTCCAAAGGCGTGCAGGTGCACCACGGAGCCGCTCCAAGAACTCATTCTTGGGCAAGTCGGTACACGATGGCTCATCATCCATCATCTTCCTCAAGGCCCTGGCACCAACCTAACAATTATCGAAGTCCGCTTGAACACTGCTCAAGCGAGCCTTCAGATCATCGAACTGGCCTTAACACGCCGATGTAGTTCTGCAGCACAGTTAAAACATCAAAAGGAGTATTCAGACCTTCAACCAAAAGCACGTTCCAGTCAGGCGTACTTTTATACTCATCGATCGCCTCGGTGTGTTTCTTCTCAGCTGCGGCAAGTTTCTTCTTTGTTTCTTTGACTTCAACAAGCGTCTCAGCTTGTTTTTTCTTGGCCTCCATGGCCTCACCAAACACCACCTTCGCTACCTCCTGCGACCGCTCTATGAGCCCAATCGCCATCTCCACTTGCACCCTAAGAGAATGGCGGTCTACCGACTGAAGAAATTTACAAAGACTTCATAAACATAAGGGTAAGGATCAAAAGGTAAAAGATCATTACCGAACTCTTGGATGTCCAGCAAGACTCAGAGTTCGGTGGCTTCCTTCTCTGCCACCTCTCGCCTAGCCTTGGCCTCAGCCAGCTGGGCTTCTAACTATCAGACACGAGCATCGCTCGCACCCTGCCCTACTGCGCCCGATCGACGCAGGTTATCAGCATGGTTGACCAGATGCCCTAACACACGCTATGATAATACTCCGTCAGTCGTAATTCAACAACAAGCACAAAAACAACAAAGTAGAGGGACTCATGTCAGCCACCATTCCTAGCCGGATCAGGAGCTGTCGACACTCTTCCTTGTCCCGCATGATGTCATCCGGACCGAAGGGAGGCACTACATCTCCTGATCACACCGGCATCACCACTGGTTGAGGGACCACCGCCACGTCCTCCTGCAAGACCCCAGCAGTTGGCTAATCACCCGTGGGGGGAATAACCTCTGTGGCAGGAGTAGTCAGAGCGGTGGCCTCTCCCGATGAGGTGTCTATTGGTGTGGCCACCGGCGACAACGACCCCGTGTCGGGGATCGGCTACACAGACACTGCTCCCACGCCAACCACCACTGAGTCTGCTGCTGACCCCGTTGGGATCTCAACGGAGGTCGGGGTGACTGTCACCATCCCTGCATCCACATCCACCGACGCCGCCTCCACGTCGACAGCCCTCGAGGCGATAGCTAGCTCCATCAAGCCTACATCAGGGGTCGACACAATCACCAGCGCTAGGACCGCCCCTGTGACAGCAACCTCGTCCACCCTAGGATCCAAAGTCAGCAGCCTAATAAATGCACAAGTCAAGACACAGAAATTCTATATCACCATATGTACTTTCAGGCATGAAGGAATTACCTGCTTGACTTTCAGAAGGCCACCTTCTTCACCAGTCGAGACTTGCCTGATGGCCCCCCTGGTGGAGGCGATGGATGAGGAGGAGATAGAGAAGAGGAAGAGCTCACCACCACCAACGCAGCGTCGATGGGGCCTCCCTCTAACATCTCCGACTTAGCCTCGGCCTCACCCGGGAACGACGAGGGCACCTTAGGCTTGTCCTTTGAAGCCACCGACGACCACGTCCTCTTCGCCACCGGAGCAGCAGGAGCCTTGTCCTTCCTCTTCTTGTCAATTGACCATCGACCCGATCTATGTCTTTCTACTCGACCGCTGTGGCTGCTCTAGCAACGGCGCCAAAGAACAGAACACATCTCGCCCCTACATTTCACCGAGTCAGACCCGACACTCAACGGGTGATATGGCAAAAGGAACCATCCAAGAAATATAAATAAGGCTGAGTGAGACGATACGACATTGGGGCATCTTCGTTGCCGATCTCTATCTTAGAAGCAAAGAGATCCTGAACTCACTCCATAGCCTCCTCCGTGGACAACACCTCTGAAGACTCACGGGAGGGGTCGGTCTGACCCCATAATCGTACCCCGACTGTGCCCGGCTCTTGCAAGGCTGGATGCGGTAGAGCACAAAGTTTAGGTCCATAATGACCCCCGTCAACCCTCGCTTCTGAAGGTCAGCGATCTCCTAAACAAGCTCATTGACCTGGTCTTGGTCATCCAAACTACAATGGTTCGACCAGGTCCACGCCGAAGTCGAGAAGCGATCGATTTCTGGAGAGAGGGCTGGCTCATGGTTTCTAACGTAGAACCACTAGCTGTGCCAGCCCTTGTTCGAAGATGGGAGGGCGACGGGGATGTATTCAGCAGCCTTCCTATCATGGAGCTAAATTCCAGCCCACCGACCAACTTCTTGGAATAAGATTTCAGATAAAAGAAGTGACGAAAGAGGTCCAAATAAGGTTCGATGCCAAGATAGGCCTCGCAGAGGTTGATGAAAATAGAGATATGGAGAATGGAATTGGGATTAAGATTGATGAGGGAAATGTCATAGTGGTGGAGGAGGCCACGGAGAAAGGGGTGCACTAAAAGGCCAAACCCTCGGTGGAAGAAGGACTCAAACACCACCAATTCATTGGTGTTCGGAGTCAGAAATGCCTCACTGGCCACCGGATGCCAGAGGGACAAGGCCTGGGCTAGGAGAACATTAGCCTTCTCCAGAAGCTTTAGGCGCCAGATGGCGGTAACAGACCTATGGAACTCCTTAGAGTGATCGACGGTAGCATCCAAGGAGGCCATTGGTGGAATTGATTGTGGAGCAAGGGGCTTCAGACAGAATAAGTGGCTCACTTTGCGAAAGCACACCACGCAATTGCAGTAATGGCTAGGATAGCGAGGAGCTAGGACAAGCAAGACTTGGGCATGAGGAGGAAGAAAGCTCGAAAGCAGACAGAAAGCATGTGGTGGAAGAAAGGAGAAGGAGATGATTTATAGCCAGTGGGAAAATAGCGGTTTGATTTCTTGGTTCCCCTGCAACCACCTTGAAAAGTGTCGTAAGTGGTGGGCCATGCCATCCCCCAAAACCGTTCTAACTTCCCCAAATATAGCAACTAGCCATTGAGGTTAAATCTGATGGTAGAATGTGAAAAGACGCCTCAGATCAACAGACGTCTAAACGCCTAGGGTCTCAGATTCTCCTCGCTCCTATGACGCTCGGTCGCCCGAGGACTTGGATTCCCCTCGCTCCTATGATCGCCCGAACGCCTAGGGATTCGGATGCTCCTCACTCTAACAAGCGCCCGATCGCCTGAGCGCCTAGGGGCTCAGATGCTCCTCACTCTAATAGATGCCTGATCACCTGAACGCCTGGGGGCTCGGATGCTCCTCACTCCAATAGATGCCTGATCACCTGATTGCCTGGGGGCTCGGATGCTCCTCACTCCAATAGGCCCCTGATCGCCTGAATGCCCAGGGCCAAAGATGCTCCTCACTCCAACAGAAGCCTGATCGCTTGAACGCCCGGGGGCTCGGATGCTCCTCACTCCAACAGACGCCCGATCACCTAAACGCCAAAGGGCTCGGATGCTCCTCACTCCAATAGGCGCCTGATCGCCTGAACTCCCTGGGGCTCGAATGCTCCTTACTCCAACAGGCGTCCTATTGCTTGAATGCTCAGGGGCTCGGATGCTCCTCACTCCAACAACGCCTGATCGCCTGAACACCTGGTGGCTTGGATGCTCCTCACTCCAATAGGCGCCCGATCGCCAGAACACTTGGGGGCTCAGATGCTCCTCACTCCAACAGACGCCTGATCACCTGAACGTTCGAAGGCTTGAACGCCTCACGCTCTAGTTATGTCTAATCACCTGAACACCCAAAGGCTTAAGCGCCTAATGCTCCAATGATGCCCGATCGCTGGAAACGCCTAGAAGTCTAAATACTCCTCGCCTCAACAACACGACAATGACTCATCTCATCAAATCACATAAGATATCAAACCCTGAGGCCTACTCTTCCAGCAGACTGCAGACTCAGGGGCTACACCTGGTAGGTGCATCTAATCGGAGCACCTACCAGGTAAATGAAAGGAATTTATTAAGAAGTTCATCTTTGTGCTCCTCACGACTTTCTGACTCTACCTCGATAGTTGTCACCTCTCTGCCGTGAAGAGCTCGAGGGCTCCTGTCAGGGGAATGACCCCAAGGTACCTCTCGAGTACCTTTAAGGCAATCGGACAGAGCAAGGGGTCGAGAAACAAGATAGTAAAGACAACCTCGGAGGAAGTCAACCCGGTGTTCAACAGCGAAGCGGTCAGCAGTATGAAAAAAGCCCCGAGTCCTGTACTCAGAGGAATATCTCGATTGTAAGGACACGGAAGGCAAAGGCAATGACTGGCCCACACTATTAATAGCAATAACTCAAAGACAAAACTGCCAATCTTGAATACAAATGAAGATAGCAAATAATGCTATGATTACTAGCCCACGACCCCTGGTGATTTAACCGTTGTATGGGCACTTAATTAGGTAGTTAAAGCCTGAACGGTAACCCCTCGACCCCTGGGATATATAAAGGGATCGAGGTACCTCTCAAGAGGGATACGTCTGACATTCATACACACGTGATCACCCTTGTAATCAGGTTCCTCGACGCATACTCCATCATATAGGACTAGGGTTGTTATCCTCCGAGAGGCCTGAACCTATCTAAACTTTCTTTGTCTCATAGTTCTTGAGATAACCATAGAATCACAAACACAGAATACCCCATATACCAAACTAAACTACCTCTGTGGGTAATCCCATCAGCGGACTGCCGTCTTACGCAATGACAGAGCCTATGCTCTAGATTTTAGAGGATCGTGGGATAAGAACGTGCCCTATGCTGAATTTTCCTATAATAACAGTTACCAGGCTAGTCTTCAAATGTCCCTATTTGAAGCCCTGTATGGAAGGAAGTACATAACACTATTGTTTTAGGATCAGATTGGTGAAGATCAAATCTTTGGTGCTGATATCATAAGAGAAGCTGAAAGAAAAGTGAGAATCATTCAAGATCAACTGAAGGTTGCCCAGTCAAGACAGAAGAGTTATGCCTACAATCATCACTGGGATCTTAGTTTCGAGGAAGGAGATTTTGTATACCTCAGAGTTACCCTTTCCATGCGGTTTGTCATTTTCAAACTAAAGGAAAGTTCAAACTATGTTTTGTGGGACTATACCAGATAACAAGTCGAAGAGGAGAAGTTACCTATGAGTTGGAGTTACCCCCATCTATAGCAGATATCCAGAATGTGTTCTATGTGTCTCAGTTGAAGAAGTGTTTGTGTGTTCCCTCTAAAGCCACAGATGTTGAGCAAATAGAACTTCAAGAAAATTTGACCTATGTGGAAAAGTTTGTATGTATTCTAGAGGTCAGTGAAAGAAGAACCCGGAACAAGGCGGTAAAGTTTTGTAAGGTTTAGTGGAGTAATCATTTAGAAGATGAAGCTACTTGGGAGCGTTAAGATGAATTGAGAGCTACCCATCCACACCTTTTTCCAAGCGCCTCCGAATCTCGAGGTCGAGATTCTGTTTAAGGGTGTAGGTTTGTCACAGTCTAAAATTTTTAAAATATAAAAGTAATAAAAGCTATGAATAAATAAATAGAAAAAGGATTTTTCAATAAAAGAAAAAGAAAATAGAATTTTTCTTTAAAGGAAAAGAAAGGATTTTTGAGAATAAAAATTGAGGAAGAATTTTTTTACCAAGTAAAGTGTTGCTGAATTTTTTTGCAAAAGTCTCTAAAAATGTAAAGAATTTTTGGAGCATTTTCTAAAAGAAAAAGAATTAAAAATAAAATTTTAAATTTTATTTTCTTTCCCCTCCGGGTGGGCCATTCTTTGGCGAGCCCATTAGCGCGCGCCTCTGCCAGCCCAAGCCACCCACAAGCCTATCTCCCATGCGCCACCGCTGACAGGTGGGGCCTACCTATCAGCATCGCCCTAAACCTCCCGCTGCGCTCGCGCCACGCCCTAGCCGTCGATGCCGCCATCCTCCCCAGCCAATCCGAGCCTAGCCCATGCCTGCAACTGCCTCCACCGTGATCCCCAATACCGGCTGCCTCTGACTCTGTCAGCCGCCGCTATAAAAAGGGTTCCCGAGCTACTCTCCGCTGTTCCAAACCCCAAGCTCGAGCCCTAGCACCGCCGATCGCCGTCTCCGCGTGCGCCCGAGCTCCACCACCTCTGCTCGCCTCCAGTCACTGCTCGCCATTGCTCCGATGGCCGCCGGTCCTCGCCGTCACCACTGTCAGCTTTGCCATCACGCGTTGATCCCTAGCCACCCCTCTGCCATCACCACCGGCCACCGGAACCGCCTCACCACCATCGACCCAAAGAAATCCACTGCCCTGTCTCGCCACTGGCCTGCTCCAATCACCACCGCTCGACGTCGACCCCATCAGTGAGTTCCCCGTTGTGTCCTGGTTTGATTCCTATGCTCACCACCAGCTGCTGCACCGCCATTCATCGGCAACCATAAGGTCCCATGCAGCTACCGCCCGCTGCCCCGCATGCACGCTAACATGGCCGCCACGTGGCTGCCGCGTCGGCGCCACATCTGCCATCTCCGCCTACGTGTGCACCATGTGGCTGCCATGTGACACACCCGGTGCGTGTGCCCACCACCCCTCTGCTGATGCCATAATTCTGGTTTTTCTTTAGAAAAATAATTTTGTATTGCGTCATAATTCAAAATTATTTTCAGAAATTACAGAAGAGTGTTGTAAACTTCAATAATTCATAACTAATTCATCTGAACTCTAAATTTAACCATTCAAATTGCATAGTTTTTCTAAAATTGAGCTCTACTTGATAAAAATATGTTCACACATAGAATGTTGATCTATTGTACTATTTTGATTTATTTGTGTTCTGTTGTACTGTTGTTTAGTCTCTAAAGTCCCCGAAGAGCCTATTTACGTCGAGGAAGCGCCTATTTTCATCCCTATTCAGTAAGGAAAGTTGTTCAAGTCCTTCTATTGATCATGTTGAACCCATGTTTAAAAGTTATTATTCTTTCAAAAGTGCATTTTTTTAATGTCATTGGGAAGGGATTAAAACATGCTTGTTGAAAACCTCTTGTTGTTAATTACCTATTCCTTGATTACCTTGGGACTAATAATTTGACTAGAATTAAATCCTTACTATCATTATTCTGGAATGCATAGGATTGCTTAGCCCTACTTAGTAACTAGCATCACTTAATTATGCTCATTAATTGCTACTTGTAACTTAATGTTGGTTCATTTATTTAATGGCTACTTGTCAAACTAGTTCATGTTTAATTCCACTAAAATTTGATTAAGGTGGGCTATGAGTACTTAGTTTTACTAGTCGTACTCATGACACTTAAGGACCGGTTCATGAGCTGCCTGTTGCAATGCTTTAACAGCACTTACTACAAGCAGTGTGGGTAATATTCTGACCTATAGCCTAGGGATCCCAAGTGGAGTATCGATACCACCGGTAGCCTTGTACTCTTTGTAGTCTCTGCTATTGTTGGATTGGAGCGCTAGGAGCATCTACACCGAGGCGTTAGGATAGATGGCTACCTAGGGTGCGAAGCTTGGAGGATCTAGGTGAAAGGGTCTTATCACAGCTCGTTTCCGAGATACCGTGGTGGTACTGAGGTGCATGATGACATGTTGTAGGGCTGTGTCTTGTGGATAAAGTTGTGCTCCTCTGATCAGAGTAAAACTATTCGAATAGCCATGCCCATGGTCAAGGGCTGGGCTGCGCAATGTTTTTTGTGATTAGTCCCACTGTTACTTAATTAATCTGATGTTTAATTCTATTTAACCTGGTTAGCTCTTGTTTAGAGTGGTAAGGTTGGTTTAGGCCTGATGACTCTAGACAAGAGTTATTCAGTGAATGGTGAATGGCTAAGCAGACTCTCCAAGGCCTTCGAGTGTGAAGGTGCAAAGAACCCTGTGTAATTTTTGCATCAACAAACCTGCTATTGTTTCCTGGTGAGGGACGACTTGAATTCGTGTATGACTCTTAAATAAAGCACTTCTTGGCCTGGACACCGCCAATAAACACACCGTTAGGCCAACAAGCTCCTTTTGTCTTCCAATCTCCAATGATTCAATTCTCTCAAACCTAAGCATAAGCAAGATACAACTATTAGGTAGTATATTGTCCTCACTGATATCATAATGAAAAGTACTTAGGAGCAAGTTAACCTTGTTTTGAATTTCCCGTGCCCGTGCTCGTGTGATAGGTCATCTATACACATTGGAGATACTTCGTTCTTGAGCAAGAGCAGTTGATGAAGAATGTGAGGAGTTGGGCTGATCCTCATCAAGCCAAAACAGAGTGGTAAAAAGAAAAGTGAGGGAGATAAACTAGTGATGTTAGCTACAAAATCAGATATGAGAGAAATGAGAGATGATCCCAATTTGTTGCACTTTGTACTACTGTACAAGGATGCATTGCTTTCTACTAAAGACCTAACCTCTCTTCCTAGTGTTGTCTCTCATATTTTGCAGGAATATGAGGATGTGTTTCTAAAAGAAGTGCCTGCTGGTTTGCCACTCATTCGTGGGATTGAACATCAAATTGACTTGACTCCAGGAGCATCCCTCCCAACCGTCCACCTTCCCGCACCAATCTAGAGGAAATAAAAGAAATTCAGCGATAGGTACAATAACTTCTAAACAAAGGGTATGTACATGAAAGCCTTAGTCCATGTGCTATTCCTGTTATTCTTGTTCCAAAGAAAGACGGTACATGGCACATGTGTGTAGATTGTAGCGCAATTAATAACATCACTGTTAGGTATCATCATCCTATACCTATAGTTGATGATATGCTAGATAAACTTAGTGGTGCTGTTATATTCTCTAAAATTGATTTGTGCAGTAGTTACCATCAGATTTGCATGAAAGCAGGTGATGAGTGGAATACTGCTTTTAAAATAAAGTTTGGTTTGTATGAATGGTTAGTAATGCCTTTTGGTCTAACTAATGCACCTAGTACATTCATGCGTTTGATGAATCATGTTCTAAGGGCTTTCATTGAAAAATATGGAGGTCTGAGCGTTTGTTCGCTAATTTTGAAAGTGCACTTTTGGCAAAAAGAAAGTCATGTTCCTAGAATATGTTGTTTCTGGTCAGGGTGTAGAGTTTGATGAATCCAAGTTTGAAGCGATTAAAAGTTGGCCTACACCTGTGAATGTTATAGCTGGTTTTTATAGTTGTTTTTATGGTATAGCTGGTTTCTATAGTTGTTTTGTAAAAGATTTTAGCACTATTGCAGCCCCGTTAAATGAGTTAACTAAAAAAGGTGTACAATTTGTTTGGGGTAAAGCACAAGAGAATTCTTTTTCTGAGCTAAAAAGGAGGTTAACAGAAGCACCATTGCTTGTTTTACCTGATTTCACTAAAACTTTTGAGATTGAATGTGATGCTAGTGGAATTGGTATTGGTGGTGTTTTGATGCAGGGAGGTAAGCCCGTTGCTTATTTTAGTGAAAAGCTTGGTAGTCTAGAATTGGATTATCCTATCTATGATAAAGAATTATATGCTCCTGTTCGTGCGTTGGAAACTTGGCAACATTATCTTTAGCCTAAAGAGATTGTTATTTATTCTGATCATGAAGCTTTGAAATATTTAAGAAGCCAAGCAAATCTGAACCGTAGGCATGCTAAATGGGTTGAGTTCATTGAGTCTTTTCCATATGTTGTGCGCTATAAGAAGGAAAAGGAGAACATAGTTGCTGATGATTTATCATGAAA
>KE371335.1:0-14193 GCA_000418225.1 Zizania latifolia
GGCAGCGGCGAGGCACGGTGACCATGGCGGATCGATGGCTAGAGGAGAAGGAGAGAGGAAGAAAAAAGAAAGAGAAGGGGAGAGGAAGAAGAAGGGGTGAGACCCACATGTCAGTGATTGAAACCAGGCTAAATCAGCAGCCAGGTATCCACGTGGACCGTCACGTCAGCAATACTGCCAGCGTGGACTGCCACGTCAGCAAAACCGCTGCAGAAAACCGCCCTAGGAGGTTATTTGTCCGGTATTGATTAGTTCAGGGGATTAAGAGCCTGGTTTTTTAATTGGGGGCAACATTCGTCTCCAGGGTAATACTTCGGGGGGTAAAGTGGATTTTTTCCAAAATTATATATATCGTTCATTATTTAGGGTTTTTGAATATTCAATTTTTTAGATTAGCTGATAAATATTTGATGAAAATCTAGAAAAATAAGTGTTTGTCAGTTTTTAGATTTTATAGTTATTATGTTTCACAATATAATAGAACCAGAATCTGAACCATTTACAAAGCTTTAGATTATAAAAATAGCCTTAGTTACAAGAAGTTTATCGGGGATATGACCTCCGATAGCTTGCGATGAGCTTATCAGCCTGGACCGAGAGCAAGCCAAACCCAGCATTAGAGTCTGGTACGACCCATGAAGAGAGGTTTGATTTCGATAAGGAATATCAGATTCTTATCTAGAAACCAAATACCATATAACCGGTATAAGGAGATATGCTTGTACCAGGATCTTTGTAATTATGAAATAGAAATATAGGATCCGAGTTCGATACGTAATCCCAAATATTTAGGAACCAACTCGGGATAGAATCCTAGGATTGTTAGGCTCGCCCCTTGACTATATAAAGGGGGCGAGGCACCCCAGGCAGTCTCAATTGCTTAGGCTCGTAGCTTTCAAGCTCATTACTTTGTAAGGCTTAAACACATAATCAATTTACTAAAGCACATGACGTAGGGTTGTTATCCTTCGGGAGGCCTGAATCTGTATAAATCTTGACTCTTGTTCTTTAGAGGACCATAGGACTCGAGAGTACCACACTTTCATACCAATCTATTCACCACCTCGGGTACCCTCGTGGGTGGACTGATCGGTTATCCCCGATAAAGTTTTTTTAAATAGACCTTAATTTATGTGCGATCAACGTGGATTATGCGAAGTAATAGGTAGAATCCAGAAACGCAAATAAGATACTGTCATTTAAAAAAAAAGAAACAGACAAGACATGCACTGCAGCTCCTTTTGTTATCATGGTTGGTCCGGGAGCACCCAGACCTAAAAAATCCATTGCCAGTTGCCATTCAGGAAATCCGATTTATCCATTCTAAAATAAAGATAAAATAAAAAACTTATTCAACGGAGATAATATTATTATTTAAAAAAATGCAAAACCCCTAAAAACAATAGGCATGACCGGTACTGTGAGGAAAAAATTCTATGAGGCAGGGCCTCAAATGCTGCTCTATGAGACCCTGTCTAGATGTCTGCCATGTGAAAGCAGAGAAAATCTGACGGACGGGATGAATCCAAGGCGACAAGCGGGACACCAACGGCGTGGGTGGTGGGGCCGTTGGCTGTGTAGGACGGGGCAACACCGGCGGCGCACCTCGCTCGACATGACGACCGTGCTCGCTCGCTCCTGGGTGTCAGCCTCTAGCTCGATCCCTCCAAGGCCCCACCGGACCCGTGCCACCCATGCTGCCCACGCCGCCGACGGCCTTGCCACCCCAGCGCCCCGCGGATCCATGCCTCCCGCGCCGCCCGCACCCCGCCGGACTCCCCCCTCGCCGCCTCAAATTCATCCCGTCCATCGGATTTTCTCTGCTTTTACATGGTAGACATTTAGATAGGGCTCCACAGAGCAGCGTTTAAAGCTCTGTCCTATAGAATTTTTTCCGTAATGTGAATGGTTTGGCCAATCGCCAATCTCCATGCTATGAAAAAAAGAGATAGAAAAATTTATATGAATTAAAAAGGGATAAAGTGCTGCACCTAGAGCCCACATTGACATGGTTTATACACTCAGCTTCATCTTCGCCCATACATGCCCAGCCGTATAACTGTACTACGTTGCTTGCACAGTGATGGCCTCATGGGCTCCTAGATTACACTGCACAGTGTTAGTTATCCCTCAAATATAAAATTAATTGGTCCACTGCTACAAAAATTATTTTCATAATTAGGTATTTTAGCACATTCACATGCCAATACACAATTATTTATGACATAAGATATGTAAAAATATTGTATTTACACATACGGTTGCGCCGACCCACATGAAAATGGATTTCTACTTTCACATAAACTATCCATGTGTAAAAATAGATTTCGGTTTATGTGGATCGTTTGTAGAATTTTGTTTCTACATATGAATATGAATGATTTATGTAGATCCAATGTAGAAATGCATTTCATATGTTTTTAAAATGAAGACATATTTGATCTAAGCTATGAGAAATAATTTAGAAGTAAAACTTTTATATTCATAAATTTAGCGGCCCAAAATATCGTAGGCTAAAAATAAATTAAAAGCGATGAAAAAACACTAAAGATTAATTGGCTCAATCAAGCATGATGCCCATAAAAATTTTATTTTCACGATAGAAATAAAGAAAGGTTAATTGGATAATTATCATGTACTAATATCACAATTTAGTTAATTGGGCCGGTGTGGCCTTCTTTTCCAATCCCTTTTTGACTCAGTAGATCCGCTAGCTCCTTTAGTCGCTGTCACCTTCCCAATCCAAAAATTCGCGATTTGCTCGTGACACATCGATCGATTCGACCGGGTGATCGATCCCTTTGCTAGCTTTTCTTCATTCCCATGTTCAAATGCTAAATTATTACTCTCTTTTTTTCAAAGCCGATTTTTAGATTCTGATCAATTTATAAAAATATACCAATAATTACAACATCAAAATAGTTTTATTAAATCAGCCATTAAGTATATTTTAATAATGTATTAATTTGATTTTGATATTATAAATAATATTAATATATTTTTATTTAAAAATTAAGGAAGTTTGACTTTAAAAAATGTTAAATGACTTACAAAGTGAAACGGACTTAGTGCACACTTTATTATCACATAATGTATCAATATATCTGACTATAGTTTAATCTACTCTCTGTAGGTAAATTAACTAAATAATGATCATGACATCAGACTGAAAGCAAGAGATGCATGCCAAGTGTAGAATTAATCTTGTAAAGATGACACATGGATGCATATCATCATTGATAGACTTCTGGATAAGCATGCCAAGTGTAGAATTAAACTTATTAAGCTAGCTAGCTATAGCTTCAAGCTTGGCAGCCATTTGTTGCATAAAATGATAAAACAGTATTTATCAAGAAATTAAACTTATTAGGGGAAGCATGCAACAGCAATGATGAAATTGTGGTACTGGTGATATCACTGATTAAATCACTGAATTGGAGCTAATTAAGCTAAGTGATGTGTATGTGCATATGGTGTTGTGGTATCAAGAAACATGTTGTAACAGTAAAACATGTTGGAAATGCATCACTACAGGCAGGGGGGACTCACCATAGGACATGGGGTATAATTATATCCCAATTTTTTTTAGAAAAAATCTATTATACAATATGTATGTTTGTTATGTATATGAACAAGTCACAAGTGGGTAAAAAAGCTGCTATGTTTAAAAAACACAAATTCAGCCTACTAGAAATTCATCTTATCACCTCTATAATTTTTATTTACTCTGTTGGTACTTTAATTAATTTCGATCTTATTTTTTTATGAAACGGTGATTCGTTAAATCTGTATCCTACTGACTAAGGTGCGTGCAGCTAGCCTTCTTTCTCTTTAGCACCAGGCATGCATGCATGTGGTCTCCATAATTAAAAGCTAGGTAGCCCTAAGGGGGACATTGATTCCTTCCTAATCATCATCATTGCCCCTCCAGGTCTCTAGAGTCTAGACCACTCCTGCACAAAAGCAAAGCAAAATGTTCTCAATTAATTAGTAGCAGCTGATATAATGAACCTCCTAGAGAGATAATAGTAGGAGTAGTATATATGTCTTGGTGTTAATCTGATGGCCCCACATGGCAAATCATATTTGGGTGTTGTCCTTATCAGATGGAGTATGCACTTGCCTGGTGAACAATCTTGCCCTTGTGATTATCTGCTAATTAATCAACCAATTAATTCCCCCTCAGATAGAGAGTATCTAGATTGGGTTAGCTATAGGCTTTTCCTGGTAGTGTTAGGATGTGATGTCACTTTAGAATATGCATAGACTATGATCAATTGGATTTGTCTTATGTGTGATGCATAATTAAGGATGTGATAGTGATGAGAAGCTAATTCCAAGAGAGTCCCATGCAATTAAGCATGCATGGAGTACTCCCTAAGCTAGTCTGTAAATTTGGTGAATTGTACTATTACTACAGTTTCTGACCAGCTTGTTGTTTTCACATACCATAGGCTAGGCATCATTGGGATTAAGTGTCATTATGTGAAGTACTGGGGTTGGTTAGGCCCAAGGGACCCCCCTCCATTAATTTGTTGAACCTAACCTAGTTCTGAACTGGCATTTCTGCTCAAGGAGAAACTGGCACTGTTCTATCCTGGAATTTAAATTGCCCAAATATTTATTTTGCAATCAATGGTCCTGTTCCTCTTGTGCATAATTTGCAATCATGAAGACAGCTGAGGGAGACCCCTATCTATCTGCTGACCAGATCTGAAGGAGCTCCAGAAGTGAACCTTCACCATACTGTCTACATCTGCAATTCTGCATTTGCAGGTGAATCTCATCCTCTCAACTCTCAGGTACTCTGTATGCATATCTCTTTGAGTTTCAACTTGTTACTGCCACTCTATGCAGAATGAATCTGCCCTAGAAGAAGAACCAAGTAAAGGTGAAATATTCCATGAGAAGATTGTACTGTATGGATCTGTACATGCCTGCAGGCTGAACATATAATCTAATGCATAAAAGCTATTAAGATGATGGCCCTACTCACTAAACCAACTAACCCTGGAGTGGCTATTTCTGGCCATTGCTTCATATTTTATACTACTGGTACTACCTAACCCCACAATCTTTCTTTGTTGATTGACAGTGGGGGAAGCTCAGGCCTTTAATTTGCCCTAACTTGAGGAAGAATAAGGCCATCTTATGAAGCATCATTGGATACCTTTCTTGACCACTTTTGACACTATGCTACTAAGTACCTCTCAATGAAATTGTCTTGTCATGCTTTGCCACCACATGCATTTCTTTCTCTCTTTCTCATGTCCAAGATTATTCATTTTATTGCAACATGCACAGAACAGTGGGGCCCCATTGGACCCACCAGCTTATTGAGTGGACTAGGAGGGTTGTGTGTGAATTTATCTTCATCAGGACTGTTCCTGTTGTCAGTAGCTATGTACAGTACAACTTATGTGTCCTACCCTTGCTGTCCAATTTCTCTGGATCTGCCAAAGCTCATTAATCATGCATGTGTTGCATGTTGTAGTCAAAATGACTTCTTTTCCTCTCTCTCTGCAACTCATGTCTTGTGTAAGATTGTTATGTAGTGTCTGAAAAAAGGAACTTCATACACAGATATCTATATGTTGATGCAGGTGTATTACAGTAGTTAGTGAGGAAAACGTCTGAATTTAGTCCCTATGTCTGGCAGTTGCCAACCTCGTCTGTCAGCGAGCGCAAGAGAACAAGAAAGGATCGATCGAGCTGAAGCATGATTGACGCATACGTGCATCGTGGCACAGTGACCTCGATTGATCAGGCAGGGAGACTGACAGATCAGAGCCCAAGTGGCATTTTCTGAACCTCTCCATCCATGATCTGTCCAGTGAAACAACAGTTCGATCCTGGTGATGATGCTGATCAGCAAGGGAAATTTTGCAACCTGTTACTACTTCCTCCGGCACCAGCAAGCCCATGCAAAGGTTTGGGTCAGAGGCTCAGAGCTGTCCAGGCTTTTGCAACCTGCAGGACAGTGTGTGTGCGTGTGCTCACTGTGCCTGATTATACATCACTGGGAGTTAGCAGTTAGCACAGTGCAGAGATGGAAAAGGTAGAGTTTTTTTTTATATGAGTATGCTAGTATAATATCGGAGCTAATCATTCATAGATTCCTAGGAGAATCATATGACTTAGACAAGCAAACAGAAATCTGTACAACCTGGGAGATGCATTTGCAGCAGTGTTCCATGATACTAGAGTAGATACGGAAGCTAGCTGCAACCGTGAGAAAATGTCAATATGCTGGTTGTAATTACTGTTGATCATCCAATCCAATTATCCAAGAGGTGAAAATCGGTTGAGTACCAAAGAAAGGCTGCAATGGATCTACATCTTAACTACTTTTTTGGAAACTGAGGCATCTTAACTACTTTGAGTGCTTGCTAAGTTTGTTAGCGCCACCCATCCGATTACCCTAGCAAAGTCGGTGAATTACACAATTAAGATTCTACAGAGAACCTCTTAGCTTGATTTGGTCAGGATTCTTGAAGACAATTATTAGAGAATCTCTAGAATTCATGCCAACCGGGTAAACCTAGAAGTGATTTATGTTAGACTTTAGGAGAATCGATTCTCCTTTTTTTACCGTGGGAGTGAATCATGTAGAATCTTGCTTCTCACGAGAATCAGGTTAACAACAAATCAAAATACCCATAGAAGTTCGAGATAATATTTATATATGATTGAAATATATTAGTACACCATACAATATAAATAATATGATTCATAGTTCATATTATTTGCTTATTTTTCATATAGTTTTAAATAATATTACACAAGCCATCACATGCATAATACAATCCAAAGACATGGATATAATGATCATTTCAGATCACTATCACCTCTTTTAAGAATTAGAATCTAGTCATCCACCTGAACAATTTCACAACTAAATTTGATTGATTCACTACAGAATCATTTCTAGAAAGAGTCAGACATCAGAATCAGCCGAATTAGAATTTGAAGACATACCAAACATGCCCTTAAGGCAAAAAATTTATCAATTCTCTGTAGGAATTCAACTTATTCTTGTAAAACTATTAAAAAAAACCTTGGGAATTCCATGTGCTCCAATGGTTTAGATGTTTACATTCTAGATCTCATCCTGCTTACACTTTGGCATTATTGATGCCCAAGTACTGTGGAAGTGCCATTGGATTGTTTTCAAGTCTGTGTGCACAGTGCCTCTTCTGGGCGATTAGTTGATGGCAATTTATTTCCCTAGATATAATTGGTGACAATTGTACAGCCCCACTACGGCCACCCAGTCACATCAAGCACAATCATACTGTTCATTGACACAACAAAGGGAAAGGAGAGGAGACCACACACAGTACCTATGCAGTAATGGGAGTTAAGGCACAGGATGGTACAATTGGGCAAGCTCCTCTCCTCTCCTCTCCTTCTCCATTGCAATTGCAATTGCAATTTGCAATTGTATGGCTCTGTCCATTTGTCCTTCGCAGAGATCTCCAATAGCTGGCAACCTAGGTACGTACTTACTGGCTAGTAGTGTCTTTACACTTGCAATACTTGAATGGAGGACAAAAACCTATAAACGGCTGAACTTTAATTGCTGCTGTAATTTGAGTATGTATGTACAAGGATCTAACTTATTGCCGGTAAGGTACTGCTACTTGGCCGGTTAGAAAAAAGAGTACTATTGTGGTACAAAAATCTACTGATAGTACTATAATGGTGGAATCGGTCAATCTTATGTGTCGTTGTACAAGAAACGCATATAAAAAGAAAGTTTTACAGTTTCAGATAAGAAATCATGAGAGAATTTTTATGGTAAATGTGCAAAGTTGGTGCTCCTAACAAAACATAATAGTAAACATTCGACCTTATTTGAACACAAAAATTAACAGTAGGCAGTTCAATTCCCTGTAGGAAGCTAGTAAAAGCTCTTGATACAATGGCTTAGGAAGTTGTAGCTGCTTGAAATAAGCTTATTCTAAATTTATGACAGCTAGAAGGTACGATGCAAAGCTTTTTTAGGTCTCTGTTCATTTAGAAATAAGAGTGATTTTATAGTATTTGAGGAGGTACCATAATATAATTTTTAGTATTAATTTCGGCACCTCCTTAAGGACTATAAAATTTTCCTAGAAATAAGGAGTGATTTTATGGTTTTGACAATAAACTCCTTTTTTTTAAATAATGCTTTGAAAAGTACTTGTACCACAAATAAGATGAATTGTTTGCAACATCTATTAGGCTATGGCACCTACTGTTTTGAGGTGTTTCCCTTACCTACTTGGGAGAAGAGTACTCACTCTGCAATCCCAAAGAGCTCTCTCTCCCCTAGAGCATCCCCACACTACACCTTGCAAATGAATTGGCCCTATCTCACAATTGCCAATGCAAAGATACAAAAAGAAAAGATAATTGCATTTGACTCTTGGATATAGTTTCCCACAAAGAGGTTAGCCCTTTCTCCAAAGTGGTCATAGAAAGAGATAAAGACTTGAGAGAGAGGGACCATTTTTAGGTACCCCAGCAGATGCAAAATGGTCCTAACTCCACACTACAGTCTGCAGGGGGGAGAAGATGGGCACATTTCATGTGGGAATTTTACTGTGCAAAGTCCCAGGCAATCCTTTTCTTATACCCTTCCCTGAGTAGAGATTGTAAGCCTGCAGCTATCCAGAAAACCAGGATGTAATGTATGTTCCAGTTGTTGCTTGGTATCTATGTTCTGCATCACCATTTACAGAGTCCAACAGCTGCCCAGATGCTGAATTTTCAGTACTCAGGTTTGGCAACAAGTCATGTGGTACATATATAGTCATGTAGCACATTTTTTTAGGTCCAGGTGACAAGCCTGAAAAGTAAATTGTAAATCAGATCATATTTGCTGGTAATTTGGCATCTCTCCAAATGCATTTGCATATGCGTTTATCCCTACAAAACTGGATATATGCAACCCTTCTTTTTTTCTCCACATAACACTTTTACGACGAGTTGTAGGGCTCTTTTAGATTGAATGAATTTCATAGGATTTATAAAATTACAAAGGATTGAAATCCTTTAATTTTTTTCTAATAGGCCATTTGAAATAAGAAATGTGATCATAAAATTCCATGGGAAAATAAATATAAGCTCATTCCTTATATTTTTTTAATTTCATTTCAGAACTCCAATACACCCTCTCCCTTTCTCTATCTTTTCTCTCTTCCACAAACTAAATTTATTTAAAATTTATGTGTTTTATTTCGTACTAACCATTCAAAGACATAACTTTTATATTTCTGTGCTTTAAAAACTGTAGGATTCAACATCATATTCCTGTATTTTCTTATTTCTCGTAGCCGGTCACTTATAGTCACAAAGTTAAACTGAGAATTACAAGATTAAATATGTAACATTACATCACCCTTTCTAAAACAAATGCCTGGTCTGAAAAGGACTTTGATATTTGCAATTACATATTACTTGTCGCAATCAGCACATGCTTCTTGAGCTTGCCCAAAGTCCTGGTCCTGACAATTTGCTGTACAACTGTGTCTGCAGCATGGTACAGCCATGAGAAAAGAAAAGGCGAAGAGAAAATATGACCAAAACTGCTTGCAGCACTTGTCAGACTGTCACCATCACAGGACTAATTAAGATGTGCATTGTGCCATAATTAGTCACCAGACCCAGACCATTACTCCCATTAATCTGCACCCTGATTGATCTGCTACTAGTGCTAATGAAGTTTGCCATTGGAACGCTGTAGTAGTGTATTCATGCAGTGCAACCGTGAATGATCTAATACCCAGTTTTCAGGACAAGGCATCTGCAGCTCTTGTTAATTTTTCTTGTGCCAAATGCCTTAATCACCCATAAGAGATGATAAAGCGACCGGCATGTGGCTCTGCAAAGAAATATCAAGCGACTCTCGGTTAGTTTCCGGTGGGGAGCTAGCTCTTACAGATTTGTCGGAAGACTTTTCAGTCAATTACTTATTCTGTTCTAAAATAAATTTTAGAATTTAAAATTTAACCTAAATATAGCAATATAATATTTATAAAAGATAATTTTATTTTTAGACATACTATCCTTGAACTTGATTGCTCATTACTCCACCTAATTATTTTTGGACCTACACTTATCCATCCTGAAGAGGTTAGTATGATATTCTTATTCATCTTCAAATTATATATATACTATTCCTAAACTTGATTATTCATCACTCCTCTCAATTACTCTCGGACCCATGCTCACCCACCCTGAGTAGAGTAATATAATTTATTTATTTATTTTATTAATACATGTGTTCAAGTTTAAAACTTGTGCACTTTAAAATGGAAGGAGTACTTAGGATCTCTTTGGCAGAGCTCTCAGAGCAGCTTCCCGCTTGGAATCAGAGAGAGCTCTGCCAAACAGCAACTTTTAGCTTTTAGCTCCTTGAGTGGAATCGTGGGAGTGATTCTCTAAAATGAACTAAAAACCGGGGAGCTAAAAAAAGTAGTTTCCCGCAGAGAATTACTTCCCGCTGCTCTGAAAGCTCTGCCAAATAGGCTCTTAATTTCCATGTGTTTATCACGAAGGTCAATGCAATGATTCTCTGTACAATTAAGTATACGTGTATAACCACAGGAACTTGTTATACTCTAGATGTTGGCACGAGATACAAGACTGTTGGAATATAAAGTGAATTGCCATATTTTTTGCTTAAGCTTTTGGGTTGAACTGGTACATATTTTTGACGATTACAATTCTTGCTACATGCATACATTAAAATTGACCAAAAAATATTATAACAAATCTAATAAAGGTGTCTCCAACATAGCTAAAAATCTTTTATGATTGCCGCTAAATTTCTAAATCTCGACTACACTTGGAAAACGAAGTCTATCCGAAACCGAAAATAGATGCGTTTCTTTAGGGTTTGGAGCCAAAATGGCTTTCGAGGGCTAATGGGGATGTTTTGTGTTGCAAGGATAGGGCACAGTGTGGGGGTGTCGGTCGAGTCACTGTCCCAGCGGAATCCAATTACACAGAGCTCATCCTCTTCATCCTCTTGCTCTCGATCTAGCTAGGTCATGGATGGATGTTCACTGATGGCATGCAAGATGCTTCTTGATGTTGCCATCGCCATGTGAAGCGTGGAAATGGCTGGCTAGAGCCTCTGCCCAAAGGGCAAGCATTGTTATTGGCTTTCCCATGATATAATGTTCGGTGCCTTTTGAGCTTTATCTGTTCCATTCGGCCTTGTTCTGATGAAAGAGGGTTCAGCTTATTCTATGTTTGGGATTGGGAGCTAGCAATTTGTTTATGTTTGGTTTCTCCGGAGTTCAAAGCGATTGGGTCTAGTTAATTCTAGTGTATTTGGAGAAGGTTTTTTTACGAGTTGTATATCAATTGTACCCATTAATTTGTACTTTGTAGAAATAATTATTTTTTGTCGAAACTTAACTAACTACTCCTCTCGTCTCATAAAATTGCAATATAATTGAATTTGAGATTTCATAATATTGTCACTGTTTAAATTCGTTATACTATAAATGTTAAATCCGGTCCTAGATTGTAATATTATGGGACGAAGGGAGTAGATCTTATATCTTACTTCATCTGTTTTAGAATATAAATTATTTTGACCTTGTCTAAATTTATCCATAGATCAATTGTATCTAGATTTATTGATCTATGATGAATCTAAGTAAAACTAGAATGATTTACATTCTAAAACGGAGAGAGCATATGACATAGACGATCTAAGTAGTATAGGCATAATTGGATAAATTTTTTATGTATATTATAAACTAGCCACGGAAACTAATTTAAGAATAACACTTTTATATTTGCATTCTTAGCGAGAAATAGAAAACAACAAAAACTCCTAAATGAATTTCTAAAATTCAAATTTAGCTGTGGTGTAACTCAAGCACGCATACGGTGAATTTCATGCTCCAGATAGTTTAAGAACTTTGTATATATGTCAGAGAAACCATGCATGACACATGTACACGTGAATTAAGATCTCTATATTAGGATCGATGATACTAGATCGTGACTTGTAATTAATTAAGCTCGACGCCATTAAATTGTTCATCGGCTGAATTAAAACCCATGGATATGTCGGCAAGAGGCTCCTAATTAATTATTACAACTTAGAAGCATTAGTCCCGGTATCATGGGATGCATGTCAGGTCACTCCTGCATCTGTGTGAACATGCATGCATAGTTGCAGAAAAAATTCAGGTTTGTGTTGACGCAGGCTCAACCAGCCAGCTTCGTGGTCCTCCGCCGCTGATGAACAGTTTGCAGATTCGCATCGTTCAGTACACAATGTATTCCATTCCTGGAAAAGGATGCAAATCTAATCTCTGCATGCAAGAGGCAGGCCACCTTTTGAATTTCATTGCTTAATCCATCAATTCATGGCTGTTTCTTTCTCCTCCTCTTCATGAGAGAGAAGAACCGGACAGTTGTACACTGTACGCTGTTTTGATCCGTATCTACACGTATTATACATATATGTGAAAGAGATTGGGATTTCTGTCCATGACAAGAATACAAGCATGAGTAGCTTTTGAGTTTTGACAGCTACGTCTTCTTAAATTCTAGACCTTTTCACGAAAATTCATGTGATTTTGCTTGCCACAGCGAGTTTAAAATCAAGAAACAGCTGCAAATGGTTCAAAATGAGTGTAGCTATGCAGCAAGCTTACCGTAGCAGCTTTAAACAATACAAATATACCGAGACACACATGACACACATGTTGGTTTGACCGTACACAACTTTAATCTGCAAACAAGTGTAAGAAGAAACATGCAAATTATCCAGGACGGATAGACACAAGTCAAAAAGGCAGTGGTGTCATGGGGGATCTCTCAATGAGAACCGAAGCGATCCCTTTTCATCTCAGCACGTTTCGATTCAATGGTCCATGGCATCCATTGGTTATCATACTTATGAGCATGCAGCAGCAAAACGATGTCAAACCAGCGAGCAGGCCTAGAAAGGCAGTGTGTCTGTGCAAAGTGATTACACCTTTGTTCCCTCTTCTTCTGTGTCATATTCTTGCCTGTAATTATGACGTATGTCAAGAGCGATGATGTATATACGTGCGTATACCAGAGTGGCAGTAAAAAAGATTCAGAAAAGAATTACTGCGGGATGGTAGCAGGCTGCAGAGAGGAGAAAAGGTTGGTTTTAAAGTGCATAGAAAAAAAGGAGAAGGGAGGAGAGAGAGAGAGAGAGGAAGCAAAGAGAGGAGCACCACTCGTGGGGTTAAAACCCCGAGACTGCATAGGAGCAGCGCACACGGCGCAGAAGCAGCAGCAGAGGCGGCAGCACCGAGAAGGAAGCGAGCGAGCGAGCGAGCGAGCAGAGCAGAGCGAATCAGGGCCAAGGAGTGAGCAGCAACTAGATAGCGAGGAGGAGCTAGCACACTTTCTTCTTCTTCTTCTCTCTCTCTCTGCTTAGCTGCGGCTGGCACCTGGCGGAGTTTGCGAGTAGGAGGAGGAAGCGGTGAGCAAGGCGGGAACAGTGGCGGTAGGATGCTCCTAGCCGTCCCCTCCGGCGGCGGCGGCGGCGGCGGAGGAGGTGGTCGGATCTGCCGTGGAGCGGCGGGTTGGTCCTCTGGAGCTGAGAGCTGTGGTTTGGGAGCTCGTGGCAGCGGGATCTGAGGCTGTGCGTTGTTGAGTTGAGAGGTTTTGCGCTTCCGGCGCGTTTCTTGGCTCCCGGAGCTGCAAAGGCGGCGCCTTTGCGCATTCCGGCGTCGTCCGGCGACTCCCCTCAAGCTTCGCTGATTTGCACCGTGATGTTAAAAATTTGAGCTCTTGGGATCGGAAAGATTGCGCCTCTGGCGCGGCCGGTCGTGCAGAGCGGAAGGTTTGGCCAGTTTGGGGAAGGAGAAAACGACGGTGCTGGGTTGCTTGCTCCAGGACACGAGCATGTTTGGAAGGACTCGTGATTTGTTGTAGAAAGGAGGGGGCTTTCTTTCGTTTTCTATTCCGTTTCGTGCACTCCTTTACATTTTAGATCGATTAATGTCGAGTTCGCCGAGCTCCGGGGGAAGAATGAAGCTCTCTCCGTCGGCCGGCGGCGGCCTCCCAGACCAGCCGGCGTCACCGGAAGGTATAGCTTCTCCTCTTAGCATTCAGTTGACCCGTTGCATTTTTTTTTGTTCATTAATGCTCTCCTTTTCCATTGGTAGCTTATGTTCTCAGGACAAGTTAGTTAGGTTGCTT